>JAJIBD010038263.1:27500-89571 GCA_021461705.1 Cryptotis parvus | reverse complement strand
CTTTTTTATATTTTTTTTTTTTAATTTTTTTTTATTTTTACAATTACAAAGATATACAATTAAAAAGTTCATATTTGGGTTTTGGTCATACAGTGTAGCAGCGCCCATCCCGCCACCAGTGCCCATCTCCCCACCACCAACGTCCCGGTTCCCTCCCCTCCCCCCCCAGCCCTCCTCCATGGCAGGTTCTTTATTTCTTTCCATTTCTCTATCTTTCTCTTTTCCTTCCTCTCCAGACTATGGATTACAGAACATACATTAAAGGGTTGTCATGTGTATCCTTTTGCCTCTATTTAATGCTCAGTTCTAGGTTGGCATTAGTACCCTCACAATTGTTAGCACACTGTTCCATTTTCTGTCTTACCTAGCCTCCTGGCTCCCACACGTTTGTGATAATTTCCACCTTTGACAGGACCTCCTGATGTATGTTTCACTTGACCTTGGATATTGGTATCATAATATGTACCTATATATTTATGTTATGCAGATAAATGCAGTCATTCTGTAACTGTCTCTCTCCTTCTGGCTAATTTCGCTCCAACATAATCTTCTCCATGTCCATCCATTTGTAGGCAAATTTTATAACTTCATTTTTCCTAACAGCTGCATAGTATTCCATTGTGTAGATGTACCAAAGCTTTTTTATCCAGTCATCTATTTTTCGGGCACTTCGGGTTGCTTCCAGATTCTGGCTATTGTGAATAATGCTGCTATGAACATAAAAGTAGGGATGGTGTTTCCGCTGCGTATTTTTGGGTTTCCCAGAGTAGATTCCCAGGAGTGGTATGGCTGGGTCAAATGGGAGTTCAATTTCTAGTCTTTGGAGGAATGTCCATATTGTTTTCCAGAAAGGCTGTACCAGCCCGGCATTCCCACCAACAATGGATGAGTGTCCCCTTTTCCCCACACCCACGCCAGCACTTGTTGTTCTTGTTCTTTTGAATATGTGCCAGTCTCTGTGGTGTAAAAGTGGTATCTCATTGTTGTTTTGATTTGCATCTCTCTGATGATTAGTGATGATGAGCATTTTTTCATATGTTTTTTTGGCCATTCGAATTTCTTCCTTGCTGAAGTTTCTGTTCATTTCTTCTCCCCCATTTTTTGATGGGGTTGTTTGTTTTCTTCTTGTAAAGTTCTACCAGTGCCTGATATATCCTGGATATTAACCCCTTATCAGATGGGTATTGGGTGAATATTCTTTTCCCATTCTGTGGACTGCTTTTTGTATCTTAGTCACTGTTTCTTTTGAGGTGCAGAAGCTTTTTAGTTTCATGTAGTCCCATATATTTATCTTTTCTTCTAGTTGCTTTGTTAGAGATGTTTCATCTTTGAAGATGCCTTTAGCTTCAATGTCATGGAGGGTTTTTCCTATATTTTCTTCAATGTACTTTATGGATTCAAGTCTGATATTGAGATCTTTAATCCACTTTGATCTGATTTTTTGTGCATGGTGTTAGACACAGGTCCAAATTCATTTTTACATGTCGCTGCCCAGTTTTCCCAACACCACTTATTGAAGAGGCTTTCCTTACTCCATTTTAGACTCGTTGCACCTTTATCAAAGATTAAATGATCATGTGTTTGAGGTTGGGTGTCAGGATACTCAATTCTATTCCATAGGTCCACGGGTCTGTTTTTATTCCAATACCATGCTGTTTTAATTACTACTGCCTTGTAGTACAGTTTGAAGTTGGGTAAGGTGATGCCTCCCATCTTCTTTTTCCCGAGGATTGCTTTAGCTATCCTTGGGGGTTTATCGTTCCATACAAATTTCAGGATTGTTTGGTCAATTTCTTTGAAGAATGTCATGGGTATCCTCATAGGGACTGCATTGAATCTGTATAGAGCTCTAGGGAGTATTACCATTTTGACAATGTTGATTCTCCCCCATCCATGAGCAGGGAATGTGTTTCCATTTCCTTGTGTCCTCTTTTATCTCTTGGAGCAGTGTCTTGTAGTTTTCTTTGTACAGGTCCTTTACACACTTGGGTAAGTTGATTCCTAGGTATTTGATTTTCTGTGGCACAATTGTGAATGGAATTGTTTCCTTAATATCCCTTTCTTCTCTTTCGTTATTTGTATATAGGAAAGCCACCGACTTTTGCGTGTTGATTTTGTATCCTGCCACTCTACTATATCGTCTATTGTTTCTAGGAGTTTTTTTGGTAGAGAGTTTAGGGTTCTCTAGGTATAATATCATGTCATCTGCAAATAATGATAGCTTGACTTCTTCCTTGCCTATCTGGATGCCCTTGATGTCCTTTTCTTCTCTGATTGCTATGGCAAGTACTTCCAGTACTATATTGAATAAAAGAGGTGAGAGTGGGCAACCTTGTCTTGTCCCTGATCTCAGGGGAAGGCTTTCAACTTTTCCCCCATTGAGAATGATGCTCGCTGTGGGCTTTTGGTAGATGGCTGTAACTATCTTGAGGAAAGTCCCTTCAATTCCCATTTTCTGGAGGGTTTTAATCATGAGCGGGTGCTGGATCTTGTCAAATGCTTTCTCTGCGTCTATTGATAGGATCATATGGTTTTTATTTTTTCTCTTATTGATATGATGTATTATGTTGATTGACTTGCGAATGTTGAACCATCCTTGCATACCCGGGATGAATCCTACTTGGTCATGATGTATAATCTTCTTGATGAGTCTTTGGATTCTGTTTGCTAGTATTTTGTTGAAGATCTTAGCATCCGTGTTCATCAGGGATATTGGTCTGTAGTTTTCTTTCTTTGTGTTGTCTCTCCCTGCTTTGGGTATCAGGGTGATATGTGCCTCGTAGAAGCTGTTTGGGAGTGTTTCTGTTTCTTCTATTTCCTGGAAGAGCTTGAACAGGACTGGCAGTAGGTCCTCCTTAAAGGTTTGGTAGAGTTCACTAGGGAATCCGTCTGGACCTGGGCTTTTGTGTTTGGGAAGTCTTTTTAATTACTGTTTCTATTTCCTCAATGGTGATAGGCTTATTCAGGTATTGGAGGGTCTTCTTGTTTCAGCCGTGGGAGGTTATAGGACTTCAGGAATTGATCCATTTCTTCTAGATTCTCATGTTTCACGGCATACAGGCTCTCAAAGTAATCTCTGATGATCTTTTGGATTTCTGTGGTTTCTGTTGTGATGTCACCCTTTTTATTTCTGATTCTGTTTATTTGGGTTCTCTCTTTCCCTGTCCTTACAAGTCTTGCCAATGGTTTGTCAATCTTGTTTATTTTTTTCAAAAAACCAGCTCTTGGTTTCATTAATCTTTTGGATTGTTTTTTTTTTGGTTTCCAACTCATTGATTTCCTCTCTAAGTTTTATTATTTCCTTTTTTTTCTGCCTGGGTTGGGCTCCTTTTTTGTTGGTCTTTCTCTAATGTCTTCAGCTGTGTAGTCAGGTTATTTATGTGGGCCCTTTCTTGTTTCCTGATGAATGCTTGCAGAGCTATAAATTTCCCTCTTAACACGGCTTTTGCCGTGTCCCACAAGTTCTTATAGTTGGTGTCTTCATTTTCATTTGTTTCCAGAAATCTTTGGATTTCCTGTTTGATTTCTTCTATGACCCATTTGTTGTTCAGGAGTGGGCTGTTCAGTTTCCAGGTGTTTGGTTTGACTCCCTGTTTCTGTGTACGGTTAACTTCCATTTTCAGTGCATCATGGTCTGAAAAGATAGCTGACACAATTTCTATCTTTTTTAATTTTATTGAGGTATGCTTTGTGGCTCAGCATGTGGTCTATCTTGGAGAATGTTCCATGTGCACTAGAGAAAAATGTGTATTCAGCTTTTTTGGCATGAAAAGCCCTGTATATATCTACTAGCTCTCTTTCTTCCATTTCTTCCTTCAGGGCCAATATTTCCTTGGTGAGTTTCAGTCTTGTTGATCTATCCATCGTTGATAGAGCAGTGTTGAAGTCTCCAACTATTATTGTGCTACTGTTAATGTCTTCTTTGAGGTCTCTTAGCAGTTGTTTTATGTATTTTGCTGGCCCCTCGTTGGGTGCATATATGTTTAGTAGTGTAATTTCTTCCTGGTGTACATACCCCTTAAGTAATAAGAAATGGCCTTCGTTGTCCCTTCTAACCTTTTTCAGCCTGAAGTCTATATTATCTGATACTAATATGGCCACACCAGCCTTTTTGGAGGAATTGTTTGCATGGAGAATGGTCTTCCAACCTTTGACTTTGAGTCTGTGTTTGTTCTGATTATTCAGATGTGTTTCTTGTAGACAGCAGAATGTTGGGTTCAATTTTTTTTAATCCATTTTGTTACTCTGTGTCTCTTAATTGGTGCATTTAGACCATTGACATTGAGAGAGATTATTGTCATCGGATTTTTGTGCCATCTTTCTGTTTGAGCTTGTTGTGCTTATGGGTTTGGGTCGTATTACAGTAGACCCTTCAGTCCTTCTTTTAAGGTTGGTTTGAGTCCATGAAGTTCCTGAGTTGTTGCTTATCCATGAAGTTGTGTATCTTTCCTTCATATCTGAATGTGAGTCTGGCCGGGTAAAGAATTCTTGGTGAGGCCTGCAGTTCATTCAGCCTTTTCACAATATCCCACCATTGTTTTCTTGCTCGGAGTGTTTCATCAGAGAAGTCTGCTGTAAATCTTAGAGATGTTCCTTTGTATGTGATTTCCTTCTTTGATCTTGCTGCTTTCAGTATTCTATCTCTATCTATAGTTTTTGTCATTTTAATTAAGATGTGTCTTGGAGTATTCTTGTTGGGGTTTCTTTTAGCAGGTATCCCTACGGGCCTCCTGGATCTTGAGGCAAGTGTTTTTTTAGTTCCGGGAACTTCTCAGCAATGATGGCTTTGACAGTTTCTTCTTCATCAGGGTTTTCTTCTTGCCCTTCTGGGACCCCAATGATCCGTATGTTGTTTCTTCTGGCTTCATCCCGATTATCTCTTGTTGTCTGTTCGGTAATTGTGAGTCTTTTTTCTATCTTCTGGTGTTGTGTAGAGAATCTTTGGAGCGGCGTCTTCGAGATCACTAATTCTTTCTTCAGTAGCTATTATTCTGCTATGCTGGCTTTCCACTGTGTTTTTTCATTTCATTTTACCTCATTTTTAATAACTGTCATTTCCATTTGCATTTTCCTCACTTCTTCTATCATGTCCTCTTGTATTTTATTGAGTTTGCATTCCATTGCTTCTTTGAATTCCTTATGACTCCTTAACATTTCTTTCCGAAATTCCTTATCAGAGAGGTTATATAACTCATTGGTATTGCTTGGCTCATCTGGACTAGTGACTTCACTCACAGAGCTGGATGGAACTTTGCGTTGCCTTACCATTTTGACTATTGTAGGTTGCAAATGTGGGGTCTTGGATGACAGGATAGTACTGTTAGTAGGTGTCTGGTCTGTTTGCGGAGTTTGGGTGGGTAGCAAGGATGTAGGAACCAAGGTTCAGTGGTACCTCATGCAAGATAGGTAGTAAAAGGTTCGCTTTAAGGATGGAGGCGCAGGGCCCAAGGTTCTCGGTGAAACCAAGGCAGTTAGCCTTGGTTCCCGTTGATGGAGTTTCCGCTCTTCCCTGGGGCAGTTTGGGTCCGCGGAGACGCAGGGATCACGCACACACCTGGCGGGGGCGGGGGGGGAGATTTTCAGCCGGTCCCAGGAGCGCAGCGCCCAAGGTTCTAGCGGTGAAACCAAGGCAGTTAGCCTTGGTTCCCGTTGATGGAGTTTCCGCTCTTCCCTGGGGCAGTTTGGGTCCGTGGAGACGCAGGGATCACGCACACACCTGGCGGGGGGGGGCGGAGATTTTCAGCCGGTCCCAGGAGCGCAGGCGCCCAAGGTTCTCGCGGTGAAACCAAGGCAGTTAGCCTTGGTTCCCGTAGATGGAGTTTCCGCTCTTCCCTGGGGCAGTTTGGGTCCGGGGAGACGCAGGGATCACGCACACGCACAAATCCTTTTTTTAAAGGAGAGAAATAATTAAAAACTGCAAACTTTTGATGATTGACTGCAAATAAATTTGATGATTGCATTGAGCCCAAGATAAAATTGCCCAGTAATGATTTTTAATATGATGTGTTCTTATGTGTATATATTTGAGGAAGTAGAAGTCTTTTCAAATAAGAATTTAGATAAATGAGTTAAGTTATATGACTTTTTAAAGTAAGTTGTTGATTCATTTGACTTCCTAGAGAAGCATATTTTATCATGGGACTCCAAAGCAGCTTTTTGTAATGCTTAGGAATCATGAGTAGAAATTTTATTAATGAAAACAGGTCTCTTTAAATCTTTTCAAGGTTTCTAAGAATTTTGAATCAACAATAGACAAGGATAGAAAGAGTATTTTTTGGATAACCAGTTCTTATATGAAGGAATGAAGCTAGTTATTAAAAAGAATTGTTTTCTTCTCATTTATATGAATAATAGCTCGATTGTGTCCAGTTGATGATTCAGTTACTGAGGCCTTGCAGTAACTGCCTACCTTGCAGGCATGAGGTTATAAATTTGATTCTTGGTTCTTCCAGCATGCACTGGGTATGTGTGTGTGTGAGCATTACAACTAGGGTGAAATCCCCAGCTAGTGTATCTGCAACTACTGCAAGCCTTGCCTCTAAGGGATTATAACCCCTGGCAAGCATGCAAGGAAATGTTTGAGCACTGTAATCAAACAGGTGTGCAACCCCTGATCATTGCAGCAATGCCATTACAGTGGGCAGGGAATGGTGAAAAGATAGACACATGGTTTTTAACTTGTATTTTTATTAAAAAATGTTTTAAAAGGAGTGGCTTGATTCAGCCCCAATACCTCTTTTTCAGAGTGCAGAAACAGTTCAAAAAAAACCTTTGCTGTGCAACTATTATTGCAATTGAGTTTGCAGTTTTTAATTATTTCTCTAAAAGTCACCGCACTATCATAATTATCAGCAAAATAAATTTATGATTGTAAATACTCTGTATACCATATTTTCTATCCAGCTTGATGAAAGAATCCTGATATTCTTTAGGGAACATAAATATAGCCAGGCTAGAGTTGCCCTTACTCTCTCAAATCATTGGGAACATTTTATATGCCTGGCCATAGTGATTGATTCAGAAAAAATCATATCCAAGTAAGGTCAATGAGACTTAATCCTTGGATTTTTACTGCAAATACTAGAAAAGTAACACCATATCTTTCTACTTCAGTAGTTGTTTTTGCCACTGAAAGTGTAGATTTTGCTGAAAGATGGAGAGACCAACTATTGATTACATCATTTCATCACTGAGTCCAGCTGTGTATTGAGCCAATTAATTATTTTCTGATAAAGACACTTTGAATTGGATTTTGTAACTGACAGCTACAAGTGTTCTAATGAATAGCTGTCAGAACTGCATAACTGACAGTACAACTGGTATGGTGGATGGACATATGTGATTTGGATAAATATTTTAATTTCTGTTGATTTATCCAATATGTGCAATTAATTTTTTTCTCTTTAAATGTGGAAGAGTGTGGGTGACAAAGTGAAAATCATTCCTGTTTAATCAACTACAGATTACACTGAAATAATTTTTTATTATTGTTAAAGATTAAAATGCAGATGAGATGAGATAGTTCAATAAGTTCCAGAATTTTCTGTTATTTTAAAGCTAGAAAAAATTTATAGTAGTTCCTGTTAGTAATAGCTTTTTATTTTACTTAAATAAGATAAGTAGCTATTTGCTTATATTTTAATATATTCACTTTCTATTGCAAATTTATATCATTGGTAAATGTAAAAATTGTTGGCAAGTTGTAGTAACTTATTTTCTGAAGAAATATCCTCTGGGACTTTTCTAGCCATTAAGCACAAGTTTAATGGATTTACCTCATATTAGAAATAGTCTCACTAGATTGAAAGTCAAAATAGATTTAGATATCATAGTAGTTTTTTTATGTTTTTCTAGATAAAATAATGTGAATTTAGAAGAAAATTTATTTCTTAAATATAGCTATGCAAACACTAACTGGCTCTGGTAAATCATCTTAAAAAGGTGAAAACTATATAGAATTAGTATGTTATATAACATTTGAAAGTATCTGTTTTATCCTATATCTTTCATAACATTTAAAATACATAAGTGATTAATACTTTAAAATATTTCTTAAAGAGCAGCTTATAAAAGTTTGTTGTTCAATTTTTTAAAGTTTTAGAGAACTTTTTAAAAAGTGAAGAACAGACCTATTTTTAAATTTTTTATAATCACTCAAAGATGTATATTCTAAATAATCCAATTTAGACTTTATTACTAGGCAAAAGTTATATTCCAACATCATGAGTTGGCACTGTTTTTATTTCAGTTCTTAGATTATAGATTTGCCTTAGATCTAAGGGCCTCAGATCTAAGTCTCTTGGGGAGTTGATGTTCTCATTACGGAATGATCATGGTCAGAGATTGGGTGCTAACTAGTTCATGTAGGTACAGCGCTCATTAGAATGGTTTAGAATGAAATCCAAGGGTACAGAAGTCTCACTCTTTTATACCCTGTGCATAGCACATTTGGCGTGCATGAACACTTAATCACTTCTAAGTCTTCTTCCTTTGCCTTATAAGCTCTTCTATATTGTGATCCCTTCTTTCTTTGTAGTTAAGCCTTGTTCAAGCCTGCACTTGAATAGTCCTCAGAATGTTCAAGTTCACTATTATTAATGCATATTTATTAGAACAGTAAATACAAAGCCAAAAGGTCATGTACAGTTTCACAATTTGCCATTTATTTTTCTTTGCATGTGTGTTGGGGAGGTGCAGGGGTGCTATCAGGCAATGCTCAGGGAACCTGTGGATAACTCTCCACAGTACTGAGCCGACTGGCCACAAGGCTCACTGTGAAGACCCGTGTCCTGCAGCGCTGGGGAACACCAAGACCACCTGGTGGTGTTTGCAGGTTACTTGTTTTCATTTTTGCCTGATAATTTCATCTTGTCCATATCTCTTATTTATTTCACTTGAACATTTTAAAATTGATGTGATTATGGTTTTTAAGAATGTATATATTTTAGGAGTATAATTTTATACCTGTTCAAAATGTATCCACACAACATCCATCACCAGGATACCAATAACCCTCAGCCTTACCAGTTCCCCTCCCCAAATTTGAACAAAAGATCCAGTTTTCTACTAATTGTTGGAAATGGTAATGCCAGACTAGAACTGAGCATTGAATGTAGGCAAAATGATATACACGATAACCACAAAATGTATGTAGGGCAAGTCACAAAGTGTAAGAGAAGGGGAGGGGAGAGATAGACATACAGAAAGACAGAGACAGAGACACAGAGAGACAAAGAGACAGAGACAGAGAGACAGAGAGAAGAGACAAAGTTCCTCCTATAGAGGCAGGCTGGGGCCGGGTGCAGGGAGGGAATCAGGAGACATTGGTGGTGGGAAATGTGAACTGGTGGGCGAATGGGTGCTGTAAAGTTGTATGACTGAAATCCAATCATGAAGAGATTTGTACATGTCTATCTCATGGTGTTATAATCACTGTATCACTGTATCACTGTCTTCCCGTTTATCGTTGATTTGCTCGAGCGGGCACCAGTAACATCTCCATATGACCTGTCTCATGCAAGTAGAGCCCATGGGCACCTGTTTGCTCCAGGAACATAAAGGGCCTCAAACCATTCCATCAGGTCATGGGAATGAGGTCCATAATTGTTACTGGTATCTGGCATATCATATACAACACAGGTAGCTTGCCAGGCTCTGCCGTGCAGGTAGCATACTATTGTAGTCATCTCAAAATCCAGCATTTATTGATGAACCACAGGGCTGCTTGCGGCCGCGGGAGCCGGGCTGTAATAGGCTGGTCTGCTGTGTAGAGTTCTGATGAGGGGGAAGTCCAGATGTGGAAAATGGAGGTCCTCATGGAGTGGCGGGTCGTCTGGCTTGTGAGGGCTCTGCTGGGGTGGCAGGCCAGGGCTAGAACCTGCCATCCCTCCCGGGCACCTCATGAGCGGCTGGGCACAGCAGCTCTGCCCCATGTCTGTCTCTGGAGCAGCATACCTGGGCCGGATTAAAAAGACTGCAGCAGGGTGGATCTCGATGAGCCGGGCTGTAATAGGCTGGTCTGCTGTGTGGAGTTCTTTCTATGTTAAGACATCTCATGGTGTTATAATAAAATTTTAAAAAAGAATTGAACATAATTATAATCAGACAATAAGTATTACTATTATTTCAAAACATTATATAATTGAAATTTACCCACCCCCTTGCTATGCCCCATAAAGACACTTAGTGAAACCGTATTTCTCTTCCCACTTTTCCCCCTCACAATTAAAAATTAATATTTTATTGAGTCACTGTGCCATACGGTGAGAAGGCTGTTCATGACTGGTTTTAGTCATACACTGTTTCAACACCCATACCTCCACAAGTGCACATTTCCCACCACCAGTGTGCCCCTTTCCCTCCTGCCACCCCCTGCCTCCTACCCCCAGCCTGTCTCTACGGCAGCCACTTTCTTCTCTCTCTCTCTCTCTCTCTCTCTCTCTCTCTCTCTCTCTCTCTCCCGTCTCCAGTCGGGCATTATGGTTTGTAATCCAGGTACTGAGAGGTTACCATGATTGTTCCTTTCCCTATTCTGCACACAGTAATTATACAGTGGTCATCTTCCGCTGTCTTTGTCATAAGTGATCCCTTCCCTATCCCAACTGCCTTTTCCCTAAGAGGTTGAAGCAGGTTTGGTGAAATTACCTCTTAAATCTTATTTTACATAGATTTCCTCCTGCCATGAGATATCCCAATTACAATTAGCAGGCATATATCAGAATGAGGGAAGACACTATTTCTGTCTTTTTGTGGTAATATGCATCCTAATAATTCATTAATAACTGTGAAGTAGTTTTGCATATTTTTTCTGTATCTCTTTTATGTATTGAACTGACCATGTATATTCTATTTTTTAGAAATCTGTGAATGTGGTGTTATTGGCAGATTTTTTAAAATTTAGTAGAATTATTAGGAGAAATCTAATTTTCTTGATATAGTTTAAATTTTTATTTACACTGTAATTAATACTTAAATATCTTTGCATATGTGTTATAAATGAGAATAGTTTATAATCAACTTTGTTTTATATAAAGTATGATCTTGCTTTATTACTGAGATTTAAATACATTCCAATCAATCTGTTTATATCTTTATAGTCTTACTATAATCTTACTTTATAGTGTCTTTATTTACTTTGTGATCAAAATTATCCTAGCATTATAGAATAAGTTGGGAATCATATATAATTTGATGTATAAAGAACTTGATAGTATTACCTCTCCTACAGTCACTTCTGTTTAAATTCTAATTAGAAGGAAATATTTCTATCCTTACAGGATTTTGAAATATCAGTGTTAGTTGTTTTTTAGTGAGTGGGGTAGTATTTGGGTACAGAGACAATGTTGGTGAAGAATGAAGATGGCCTCCCTGTCTTATTGCTAGTCACACAATTATCTTGTTTTTCTTTGATGATTTTTGGCAGATCTCTGGAAAGGTCAATAGGGATTAAGAGGAGAAGAAGTTGATGACTTTGGTTGGGTGATCAGAGAAGACATTCACTGAATTTCAAAAAAGACACCTGCACCAACGTTATGGTTAAGCATGAGCTGAGATATAAATATATTCCAATTAGTTTGTTTATATACCAATGCCCTTTCAGTGTCAAAGGATAGAGTACTCCTCTAAGCCTCATAATGATCCCACTGGTGCATTACACATTTTTGATACTGTTCTTCCAAGTTTTCTTTGAAGTTAAATTTGGTCTGATTTCTATTTCTATTCCAAAAAAAAGTGCAGCAGGTTTGGAGGTGTGGTTTCACATTAATTTTCCTATATTTGATTTTTTAATTTATCCAGTTCTATACAAAATTTAGGAGCTCTTAAGTTTGGGCTTCCTGAGTATCTGATGATTGGTATGATTTCTTTTTCATCTTTACTTTCTTTTCTCATTGTAGTTCTAAATGTATTATAATTGAATTCAACACAGTTTTTTTGAGCATCTACTCTGCACCATGTACTGGATAGTTAAAGATGCTCTTAAGAAATTTGGTCTTACTTTTTTATCTTTTGTTCTCTAAGGCCCTTTCTTTTTCTGATATTCAGTTGCTTTCATTTCTCTCTCTTGCTCTCTCTCTCTCTCTCTCTCTCTCTCTCGCTGTCTCTTTTTTTCCTCTCTGTAAAAGTAGATAGAACTTTAAAAGAAATTATGAGTTAAATCCAAGCTGCTTCTATTGAGAAGAATTAGTGCAGCTCTCTGAACATGGGCCTATTGTTTGTTCAGAACCCAGTGTTAATGAGGGCACAATGCTAGTCTTCATTCTTCTATGGACCCATTAGCTTTGCTCTGTCCCATGGCCTTGGAGCACGGTTCTAATGATTGATACCTGCTAAAGACCAGGTGAGAGGATTTGGTGAATCAAAACATTAGAAAATCAGTGCAAATTGCACTCTTGCCAGGCATCATCTTTGTTTATGAACAGCATACCATAATTTAGGACATTACTTTAAGCACATTTATTATAGAAATACATTGTGAATAAATATGGAAATGTGAAAGGGGCTTTAGAAGCCTTTGACATATATATATATATATTTTTAATTTTGTTATAATGTAAGTGGATAACTCTTAAGTTAGTTTTCTACATGTCTTTAGTTTACTTTCTAATATCTTTGGATACAAAATTGGGTTTTTCTGGCCCCTTTTTGTTTGTTTCTTGGAGTGTTAGTGCCAGCTTTGGCAGCCCTCATTGTCAGTGCTGGCTCAAATGAAGGAATGGCTGCTGACTCTTTTGGAGACCCACTTCACTGGTTATTTTAATTGCTCACAGCGATAATTGTTGAGTGCTGCTATATAGGATAGTATTTCCCTTGCCACAGGGTTAGGAATTCTGCCCAGTAATCACTCTCACTCCTGCTGGAAGAACACGCTGAGGGGAGACTGGTAACTGATTCTCAGTAACTTCCTAAAACTGTGTGTGGTTTCCACTGCCGTAGTGACTCTGGAAACCTGTGCAGCCGCCACAGATACTAGCTCTTTTGCTTCACGTGGTCAGAAATGAAATTTTTTAAAGATAAAAACTTTATATTTTTATTTCTCTTTAGAAATAAAAATTTAATTCTAGGACACCATCTCATATAGTTCTGTGAGACCAAAGGATCTTTTTTTTTGAATTTATTATTTTTTGCCACACCCAGCAGTGCTCAGAGCTCACTTCTTGCTCTGCATTCAGGGATGGGCCCTAGTGGACTGGACTATATGAGATGCTGGCTTGAATAGGGTTGACCACAGCAAGATAGTAGATTGATACTAACTATACTTTCTCTCCAGCACAAGGACTATTTTTTACTTCTCTTTTTCACAATCAGAGATACTAGAGGAACAATAGGTATATAAATTATAAGGACCAAGTTTTAAACATTAATTTTTGTGTGTTTGTGTGTGCCTTGGTGAAGGAATGCACAGTGTTATTTTAATAGTGTTCTTTGAATAGAACTGTTGATCCTTTCTGAGATATAGTGTTCAAGAAAGTTCTGGATCCAGCATCTGTTAGACATTTCCTTAAGTTCAGTTACTTCTGTGGATGGGAGGGAGTTCTTTGGAGATACATAGGTTTGTAGTTTTAAACCTTTTTATCAAGCTGTAGCTAATTTGCAGCAACTTAGTATATAAAATTACTGGTAAAGTGTAGAGGTTACAATTTAGAATTAACTATATAGTTGCAGTTTTTGAAGTTGGACATCATGAATATAAGGTGGGCTAAGGGTTGTCAGATTTTTATAGTTTTGACTCATTAAAATAAAAATGCTGTATATTTCAAGTCACTATGTAAACTTTACGTTTGGTTAAAGTCAATATGTACTTTTTAAAAAAGAATATTAGGAGTCTTCAAAATGACCTTGACTTCTTTTAAGATCGATTGTTTTAAAGGTTCACCTCTTTTTCATTCATGTTTACTCTTTGTATTCACCACTTTGTCATAAAACTTTGCAGTGATCTTCCAGTTGGGCTTGACAGTCTGCCTTACTTTTTGACTCTGGGTTAAATATTTTAACTTATTTTGACCAAAAGAATGTCAGTAAATATGATAGAAGTTAAATTTTATAAAAGTGCTTTTGAATTTCTATTTATACTCATACCTTTTCCTGTTACTATGAGAAAAAATAGACTTGAGAAAAATCTGGTGGAGGTTGACAAAATGAGATGCAGAATTCAGGTACCCTCGTTGTTCCTTCAGAACCTATATCTGCCCCTAAGCAAGCCAACCACAGTACATATTAGCGTACTCAGATAGAATCAGACAAAATGCCCAAATGTCCTGCAGACATAAGAAGGTAAACACATACTGTTTTCATTTACTGAGCTTGGAGTTGTCAAATCTTCACTATTCTTGTGACAAGAGTTAATTGACACAGTCATATGATTGGGGAAAATGCACCCATAGCTTTGTCAAGAATAATTTTTTGGTTAGAGAGACCCTAGTGAATAGAGTAAATAAAACAGAGGGGAAAAAAGAAAACCCCAGAAAGTTTTCAGGGTCATATAGAGACAAAATAGTGTAACAATTATTTTTTTTAAGTAAAGACTGAGCTTTCAAATATCATTGTGCACTGGGCAAGTTCAACTTGTTAAGGAAGAGGGTATGATTCCATGAAAAGTGGTTTTGTTAACAATATGGAGCTTTCTTTTTTGTGAGCTGAAATATAATCACTGTTGTATTTTTTTGTTTTCAGAGTATAGAGTGTTGCTATCTCACTCACTTTCATTAGTGGTAGAAAAGGTCAGCTCTTTAGTGACTATATGAAAAGTATCAGGCTGAGAACGAGAGTCCCCTGGACAGAGGCAGGGCATTACTGAACATGTCTTAACAGTGACTACCCTGCATTCATCTGGAGCTGTTCTTGGTGAAGGGACACTGCCTGGGGGACCTGTTCAGTTAATTCATCATATTACTTGGAAGGTCCTTATTATTTTGCACAGCAGTGTGGTCACCTGGCGGTAGGTCATTAACATTTTAGTCGTCTTTTTCTTACAACAATGCACAACATGCTAATTAGAGGACTCTGAAAGCTAAGTAACCTGTTTTAAAATCAGACATTTTTAATTTGCAGCTTTAATGGCTGTTTTTATAATAACTGGCTTTATTGGGGGTAAAAGCACTTCTCATGTTCCACTAGCAAGGCAGAGTATAACAGAAGCTGACAAAATTAAAAACCTCATAATGCGACCTTTGCCTGGGATAAAAGGCTGTTTCATAACAATTTCCTTTTGTTCCTTGTTTAAGCCATTACTCTAAAAGGAGCCTCCGATTAATCTAAGTAAATGCATCATTACAGTACTAATCCATGCCCTTCTGTCAGTGTCTGTTTTAATTAAATAAGAAATGCTAGCAGAAAGATATCACGCACAAAGCTCTGATTGGAGAAAGAAGCACTGGTTGATCAGGGAAAGATTAAAAAGGGCTTTACTGTTTTGTCCATCTGCATAGCCACGAATGCCACAGTGTTTCAGGTTGAAAGAAAACTTACAAAAAAGAGTTGAACACATTTCACTCTTAAAGATTTAAAATAATGGGATTTACCAATGAAATTCTAATCATCCAATTTGCCACAGGTTAGACATTCCGAGGCAAAGAAAAGAATAGCTTGAGAATGTGTCTTTTAGATCTTTTATGCAATGTTGTGTTGCATTTGTGAAAACATACCTGCCAGATATATTTGGATTTTTTTTTCTTATTTTAGGTAACATTATTGATGAAATCTGGTTGTATATGTAAAATTGGATCCTTTTCATAGTTTCTTGCAGCTTTTAGTTTCTTTTTTTTTGGGGGCTGCATAGTTTTCTATTGATAATATATTAAGAATGTAGACACTTAGATGGAAAGTACATTTAATAAATACTTATAAAATGACTGTATCTAGTTAATATCAAACACTGATACACAGAAATTCTTCTGAGCAGTAAAGTTGGAGAATTCCCATGGTGAAGCCTTTCTCCATGTAAGGGTTATTATTTGATGTAATGAAAAGAGAGAGTGTGCAACAGTGAGATTGTTAATTAATTTAGCTTAATAAGATGAAGATAAATGAAGCAAAGCAGAGATTGAATGAAGCAAGAGGTCTTATTTACAATTTAATACATTTTTATAATGTAGATCTTACTTTATAAAATCAGACTTCCACCCTACATACCTGTTAACAACAGCATCAAAAAGTGCTACCCCTTCCATGACACTTCAGCTCCAAAATCCTGATCTGACTTTACAGAAAACATGTACAGTGACTCGATATAGAAGACATTTTTATAGTGTATAAACAGAACTTTTCTACTGCTAAGACTCTGACACTAGTTAACCTTTAACTTTAGTATTTTATTATTCGTGCTCTAGAGAGGGGATGACCATAAGAATAATTATCTGCAAACCTTTGAGGTTTTGTTCTCCGTGTTATCTGGAGACATCTTGCTTCAGTTATTTAATAATCGTATTATTTCAACCCTCCTCTTTTTACCTAAGGGAAGAAGCTTTAAAGTGAGAAAATAAAGACTGTGAGTCTTTTTTAGATGTGCTTGGATTGGTAGCAATTGTACACATTCTTAAATCAGCATTATTTTTTAAAAAGTCTCTTTTTTTCAGAGATTAATGAGCTTTATCCAGTATTTGACCTTTTATCAATTCTTGCATTCTGCCCAGAAGTACTTCCTTCCTTCCTACAGTAGCTCCAAAAGACTGTCTCTTATCTTATGTTACTGTAGGCAGCGGTAACAGGGCTCTCTACAAATGGTGTTATTATGGTCACTATGTTTTTATCTCAGGGGTCACGAACAAATCCATGCAACTGCTTCTAAGGATTTCAATAAATAGGACTTTTATCCAGACAATCGCCTTTTATGTTACTTTTTAAACAAAACTGCTAGTCCATCAAGAGTTTCAAAAGAAAACAATTCTACAGAGTGCCGGTATGGCCGCACAGACCAATCATCACGACACCCATTCTCCAGTCCTTTATTTTTCAAGTCCACAACAATAGGTTGTTGATTCAATGGACAAGACCAGAACAATTAAGTTCTCTGTTTAGCAGCAGTGCAGCATTTTAATGCCCTTCTCTAATAATGGTCTCATTATTGTTATTCTAAGACTGGGCCTCAGGAGGAGGAATATTTGCTGGAGGTACGTCATTATTTTGCAAATTTCGATTAGCTCATCATGTTGTCTGTAGTGTGAAAATCGTAGCTAATTAGGGCAGCCAGTTAGACTACCAGCTTTTGAGCTTATGAGTTAAAAGGTAGCATACTTGATAGGCCAGCGATGTGAAAAAGGTGGTAAAAGAAGGATTAGAGCAGTTGCCTTAGTAACTCCAACTTCCATCTGTGAGGAACAATGGACTTGTGTTTCTCCCCCACCTTGGTGTAAAAATTGGTTTTGTTTTGAAAGGACAGGGTTCTTTTTATGACAATCTGGAATTCAGCCCAACTGAGTGTAGTTTAGTTGTTAGGAGAGACCATTGGGGATAGCAAAGATGAAAGGTCATGGTGAGCTTCAAGGACATGAAAGGTTGTTGTCTCATGTAACAATGGTAGATTGTTTTTTCCTCCCTCTTTCTCCCTCTCTCTAATATTTCTAGCCAGTCCCTAAGTCAGGTGATGGAATAAATACCTACAGTTTAGTCAGGTGAAACTGGATGGGCGGGGAAGGAATGGAGGAAAATGGAGTCAGAGAGGGTTTGTACTTTGTTTTAAAAAAAGACAGGCACTTTAATTTACTTTTATTAAACAAAGTGATATTTCTTTGTCATCATCTCTGAGGTTCCAGCATGCTGTGCATGGTTTGCCTCCGTAGGCCATCACGTCTCTGGGAAGCTCTCCAATGTGCTAAGAAATGTGATTTAAGCTTTCTTCCTGAACTCCCAGGAGACTAGTGATGTGATACTTAACAATAAATTTAGTTGTTGTAGCTTTCCCACATTATTGGTGTTCTTAAAAGGTTTTCCTTCAAATGCATGCTGAATAAAATGAATGATAAATACCATAGAAATTTGTTTCCCCACTCTACAGGGTTTTATCATAAATTCTATGACTTCCATCACAGAAAGTTTACAGGAAACTGTTTAGATGTTGCTGCAATAGCAATGCAAAATTTTCTCTCTGTCCATAAGAAAATGCCATAATTTTAAGAGCTATTGGAGGTTTTGTATTTTAGAGAGGTGATAGAAAAGGATCAAATACAGTGTTATTTCTTAAAAACCCTTAGTATGAAATTGTCCTCTCTGAATTTGAAATAGTTTTATCTCAAGCAAAATGAGTGACTTCTATTTTTTCCACCATATTAATATTAAAATACTTGGTTATGTATATATATATATTTGTGCATGTATATTTAAAAAGCAAATAGAGTACAAAATCGATAGTTCTAAGAAAAATTAATCTTTGCGATGATCCAAGGAATTTTCATATTTCTTCCTCTCTAGTAGCTCCAAACATCTTGTGTAATTGAAGCTGGATTTGGTCCAGGGGTTGGGGAACTTTAATTCTCTTTTAATCCCAGGTCTTTGTTTTCTTGGTTTACTAACCATCCTTATTTCAATAGCCTTTCTTTTTGTTCCCCCTTTACATTCTATTTTTTTAATTACTTTATATTCTTAAAATAGTATCTTGAAACTTTAGGACTTAAGAATGTTTGAGATCCTCTAGTTCAATCCTTGTATTTGAAAAGTAAGAAAAGTGAGACCCAAAAGTTGGAATGATTTGCCCAAGGTAGTTAGCATTAGACAAATGGATGCTCATCACTCTATTGTTTCAATATAAAAGGATGAAATCAAAGGAAGAAGTTAAAGTTAAAGCATTATGGTAATAGACAAACTTTCTGATTATTTTAGTGGACAAATGGAAGTAGAATAAAGCTAATATCTGGTGGTGTTGAGGGTTGTGGTTTAGATCAGATTTTACAAATAAATGTTAAAGGCCCATTTAAAATAAGTGAAGCGTTTCCCTTCACCAGCCCCTTTCTATATGCTGTGATAACTGGGGAAAAAGATGCTCTCAGTAAATAAACGTTTAGAATCTGAAACTTTCACCACCCAGGAACTGTGAGATTCTTTCATATATACATTATTAATCTTATGAACTTTGACACTTTTTCTTTCATTGTGGCAAATCAGTCAACTTTGTGTTTCTTAATTTTTGTTTAAAGGGATTTGATATCTTAAAAAATGCATTTTGATTTATGATCCTAGTAATCATAGTAGATTTTCGTTTACAGTGTTCCAAGTCTTTTTTTTTTTTTTTTGGAGGTTTTGATTCAATTTATTTTATTTTTTTTTTAACATTAGCCCATTTTATTTTATTTTTTTTTTTAGTGATTAAACATGTATTTATTTTAGTTCAGTTAAAACATACATTGTTTCATTGAAACGTTGTAGCACTTTTGCCAACAAATCATACTGAATTGTTTGCAGCACCCATCCCGCCACCAGTGCCCATCTCCCACCACCAATGTCCCCGATTCCCTCCCCCTCCCCCAGCCCTGCTCCATGGCAGATTCTTGATTTCTTTCCATTTCTCTCTCTTTCTCTTTTCCTTCCCCTCCAGACTATGGATTACAGAACATACATTAAAAGGGTTGTCATGTGTATCTTTTTGCCTCTATTTAATGTTCAGTTCTAGGTTGGTATTAGTACCCTTGACAATTGTTAGCACACTGTTCCATTTCTGTCTTACCTAGCCTCTGAATCCCACACGTTTGTGATAATTTCCACCTTTGACAGGACCTCCTGATATATGTTTCACTTGATCTTGGATATTGGTATCATATTATGTACCTATATATTTATGTTATGCAGATAAATGCAGTCATTCTGTATCTGTCTCTCTCCTTCTGGCTACAGTGTTCCAAGTCTTAACCTACCTGAAGTGTCAGTGTTCCTCAAATCCCTCCACCAATGTCCTAAGATACTCTTTCCCCCCAGCCCCTAGGGACTTGATATTGTTCAAGTTTATCAGATGTTATACGACATAATAAATGGTGAAAATGCACCACTCATTTGACTGGGCGTAAATCTGTGCTCTATCTAAGCCATAATCCAAGACAGATATGGGCCGCAATATTCAGATCAATGTGAATACCATATTTGTTTCACAAATCATTAACAACATTTAAAGTAAATTTGAATTATATTCAAAATAAAGAAGGAAATCAAATAGTTCATAATTTTACCTCATTTTATAATGAAAAACTTACTCTCTAGTAAAATTTTCATGTATTTTGAGTTTTTAAAAATGTGTGTGTAGGAATGTCCGACCTGTTTACTATCCTCTGCCCGTCAGTGCCTAGAGCAGTGCAGGCCTCATAACATTTGCTTCAATAATAAGCATTATAATTTTAATGACCACAGACCATCTTATAGTTATATCACACTTCCTTTAATGTTAATGTAATGATTTACACTTTTTAACTATCTTAATGTGGAAGTTTATGAGAATATCATCCATTTGTAATTGAAATGGTAAAATTTAAAAAGATGAAAAGAATTGATGATCAGAGTACCCTATCCATGTCATCACCTTCTTTAGGTCTTTATTTTTCTCACATGTAGTGGGATCACTTTGACCACTTTTAAAAAAAAAATTGGAAGCCTATCAAACATTTTTTTATATTCCTAGTACTTTTCTAATTCTATATCATATGTTAAGGTACAATAAATTTGCATGTTTATTATATTTATTGACTATATTTACTCTACTTTTCATAAAAATAAACTCTTTGACAGAATTTTTGACTGTTTATCACTCGTATTGCATGCAATGCAAGTGTATACAATTAGAGCAATTGTACATGGTAGGATTCCATATATCAGAACATAATAGGATTTTGAGAATATTTGTTGAATTTTAAAAGATGAAAGTATAAAAAAGAAAAATTAAAATAAAATAAAATAAAATGTTATAAAAAAAAGAAAGTGTGTGGGCCAGAGTGATAGCACAGCGAGTAGGGCGTTTGCCTTGCACACGGCCGACCCAGGTTCGATCCTGGCATCCCATATGGTCCCCTGAGCAATGCCAGGGGTAATTCCTGAGTGCAGAGCCAGGAGTAACCCCTGAGCATCGCCGGTGTGACCCCCCAAAAAAGCAAAAGAGAGTGTGTTATTTTATTAGTATTAGTATTATTTTTGGTTTGTGTCCACATCTGGTGGGGCTAGGGACCGCTAACCCTATGCAAATCAGTGTTTAGGAGACCGTGCGCTACTGGGAATCAAACCCAGGGCTTCCACATGCAAAGCATGTGCTCCTATTGAGATACTTCCCTTGCCCCCAAATAGTTCTTGACTTAAAAAATCTTTTATTCATCAGGGGTAAATTATTATTAATCAATTTGTATACCAGCTAAGGAATTCTGTTTTCTCACTATTAATATGCATACATTTTCGGTTAAATAGCATTGGCTGAATGAATCACATACCAATGTTAGCATAATCTAAATTTCTTACAACAAATGCCCAAGTTTTGGCTACTCAAAATCACTCGAAATAATTATCAATGAAAAATGTCGTCAATGTCACTCCAAATGATCCTTTCCTGCATCTAGATGTCTTTTTGATAAGATTCTTAATTTTTATGTTTGACTTCTCTGGGAAAATTCAGATTACTATGATAATTTATTGACATTTTGGAATGATTATCCCTTATTCTTTCTTTAACTAATTTTGGTTATATCCTGAAATTATCTTAGAAAATGCATTTTCCAAACTCCTGTTTACTCCTTTCCTTCAATATAATGGAAAACAACAAAAATTGCCATTTTGTATCTTTTGTGGATAAATGCTAATTATGAGTTATTGTACAATAACCATGTATATAGTAGTTACTCCAATTGCTGGTAATTATATTACTTTTAAAAGCTCTTTAATAAATATATGACCTTGTTTAACTATCAAAATCTTAAACATGTAGTCATATACAAAGACTGAGACAGAAAAGTTAAGACTTATTTATAAATCTAGAAGCTATGAGAAATTCAAGTTTTTTGAGTTCTATTATTAGTTCAGAAATGCTTTTCTTTTAGTTAATTTCACTTTTCTCCAGGTTAAATTATCATTTTGTTGGCCGTTCATAATAAATTCCATACAAATGAATAGAATTTACTATTTTCCATTTCATTTGTTCTCTATTATTCTAGTCGTCAGTGGCTTTTTCCTTTAGCTATCCTTGCTGTGGGTTTCCTTACTCATTATCTCTTCCTTTCTTCTGACAATGAAATGGGCTTTTGTAGCAATTTGCTAAAACTCGAGTTGTCATGTGTGCCCCTTCATCATTAAGCTAGCTGTTCACTTTATGCCTCTAGACAAGACTAAGCAAGTCCTGTTCATTGTAAAGGTACAGAGCAAACTGATGTGTACAATGGAATAGGATCTTTCTGGGAGAAAGTTAATAAAGAGAATATAATACATTAGCTACTGGGTGATAAACTGCCAACAAGTGTAATGGATTATGTAGAAGAGAGGCCTAAAATGGAAGATTAAAGTGCCTCCTAAGGCAGATGAAGTAAGAAAAGTCTGGGCTAAGTAGTACTAAGAAATTTAGACAGCTACACTATAATAAGTTCACTGACACCATATAAAGTTTACAGGACAGATTTCAGTTTCTGAGTAGTCAGTGAGTGGAAGAATAGAGAATATGGTCTGAGATAGAGTCTAGTATTTAAACACTGATTACAAAAAGGGTAGAATTAAAGTCAAAAGTCAAGGTCAAGCAGAAGTAGTTGATTTATTTCAGTCTTGTCCCAAGGTATTGCTTTGGAATTTCTTTTATAAGAGCCAATTGGCTATGATCCTAGAGCAGTGGTTGTCAGAATTTTTAATGTACATACAAATGACATGGGTGCTTCAGATTTTTGAAGTTGAGCTCATGTATCTTTACTTTAACAAGTGCCCAGAGCATTATTGATACAAGGTCTTTTCAGATCTTATTTGGAAAAATTGCCGTAAACCTTGTGATGGTACTTACTGTGGGATACGGGAGCAAGTGATTACAGCTGTTGGGAGAGGAGGCATTTAGAGATTGAATGTCAGACCTTTTTACGTACAGAAAAATGAATCTGTTATACCTAGAACTGAGTTGTATTTATCTGTTTGCAGGAAGTAGAAAACACGGGCTGATACACGTTGATGGCAGTGTTGTAAATCTATTAGGTTTTTCTCTTCATGTATCTTGTTTCTGGTATTTGTGACCTGAGTGCTTTTGCAATATCTAACATAAAGTTTATATTGTTTAGTATAAAAACAAGATGGATTGCTCTATTGTGCTTAATCTAAACTGTCCCTCATTTTTACTTTCCATTTGTTATCTACATAATTGAATTCCCCGCTTTTCTTCCCGCTTCATAAATTGATAAGTGTGAGTCAGGCAGCCTGCTGTAATGCTAAGGGTTAACCAGAAGAGAATTACAAATGAACTATCTAGAAAGTTGATTATTAATCCAGCTAGAGAAGAAATATCCTTTTACTTAGCAAGAATGAGTATCCGAAGAGCTGATAATATTGTTCAGGCAGAGAGGTGGAATGGCAGAGCTTGGTAAGTAAAACAAAACTTGGAACTGTCGTTTATATTTTTTTAAATGCAGAGAATGTTGATCTATTTAAACATTTACATGGAACGTGAACTTACAAGCTCCTGAAACAAATCTAAAAAGTTCCAAATGTTGTTGATGAGATCCCAACACTGACTATCGTTAAAAAGTTACTGAAAAGTGTTTGTATAAGTAGATAAATCTATCTAATTTTGAATATTTCTAAAAATACGTGTTTAGATTTGTGATTCAGAACAAGGAAGTAAGCAAGGAGGAATGATTACTAAGAAAATCTAAGTCCAAACCTCATACTGAAGAATATTGAGTGACAAACTGTTGTTTCCAAAGAGCAAGTTCAGCGTTCTGAAGTATGAATATGTAATTATAATATTCACCTAAAGATTTGGTAATAGATATTTCAGATTTGTGGGTAACAGAAACTGTCATAAGTTCCATTTTCTGGCTCCTGGCACTCATTTTATCGTGATGTTTAATTTCAGGACCTTTCTAAAGACAGCTTTTATTGTATTTGTGATTTGGAAGGAGAGAGACATGAGAGGATCTGTGCTATTTGTACAAAGAAAATTAAGTGAAAAGATATGACTTTAATAACATTCTTCCATCAATGACTGCTCCTTCTGTTGTAGAAAAAAATTTGATGTCAATATTCAATTCTATAGTACTGATTTTTTGCATGAGTCACTTGGTCTTATAAAGCATGCTTATAAATATAGTACCATTATATATGCTGATAAATATAGTACAAGCATATAGGAACGTTCTGAATATTATAGCTGTATATAAGCATATATCATTTCAATGTAACATTGTACTTGGAAGTAAGAAAACTTATTAAATAGAGCTTAAATTATAATCGTCTAACATTGAATTCAGGATTTTAACCTTTATCTTTAATGGTCATAAAAGGTCTTTAACATTTTGATTTTTAATGCATAAATGAATGCAGTGCATTTTAGAGAAATTATAAATAAGAACGATGGCATGTATTTGCTTATATATCTCTGAATATACATATATAAGTATATAATATTGCAGAATACCTTTGTCCATATACACTCAGCTATTTATTTTCAATTGCAGTTTTGTTCATATTTAGTACCGATAATATGGACAATAGTAAATATTGTGATAAAAACAACAGTTAAAATTTATACATAAGCTTACTTGAGAAAATGCTATGTTAAATGATTTATCTCATTTAATCCTCATAGTAACTCTATGCTTGTTGCACAACTCTAAGGATTAATGTGTATGCTAACACAAAAGATAAGGTAACAAGTCTTTGCCATCTGATGCTAAAAGTTTAGAAATTAAAGGCCAGGTTAACAGTTTCAAGGAGATGACTTCAATTCTGTGTAATTGTCTTTCTGAAAAATTAATTTGTTATGAGGTTGGGAATGAAGAGAAGGAAATGAACAAGTGAATTCTTAACTATCATGAATTCTTAAAAAGTGGTTATAAAATTTAGTCATGTAAACTATATAAAGGTTAGAAATATTTTAATCAGTGTGAGTACCAGTTTATGCCTGATATTTCCTTACTGATTTTATAGCTCTCTGTCTTTGTGCCAGTGAGAAGCAATCTTAAATTTGGTGTTGATCATTACTATGCCTTTGAAAAAATACTTAATTTGATATTCATTACATAGGAAAAAAAAAGCTCTTTTAAAAAAATTTGGGTCACATCTAGCGGTGCACAGGATTTGCTCCTAGCTCTTCACTCATGGATCACTCCTTATGGGACTTGGGGGACCATATGAGATTCTGGGGATTGAACCAGATTTGCCACATATAAGGCAAGTGCCCTAACCACTGTACAATCATGCTGACCTCTAGGAGTAAAGGGCTTAACATTTCCAGAAGAGCATTTCTTGAGTCTATCTTACACTTTATAAAAATTAAAGTATCTGGGAATGGAGAGATAGAACAGTGGGAAGGGCAGTTTCCTTGCACATGGCTTGCCCCACTTCAACCCCCCAGCACCTCATATGGTACCTAAGTTCTGCCAGAAGTGATCCCTGAATGCAGACCTAATGTAAGCATTGAGCACTTCTGGATGTGGTTTCCCAAACAAAAATGAACTAAAAAAATAAAAAGTCCTATCTTTTTGTGGTGTGGGTGCACATCCAGCAGTGCTTAGGACTCTTCTTGGCTCTGTCCTCAGAAATCAATCCTGGTGGGGGTCAGGGGAGCACATACGTTGCAGGGAAATAAACCAGGTTCTAACACATACAAAGCAAGTGTCTTCCCCATTATGTTGTTTCTCAAGACCCGTAACATTAAAAACCCTTTGTATAATTTTTAAAGGACCATTTTGCTATATTCAACTACACTCTCTAATCTTCACCCACTTCATGATTTTTATATAATACTAGCTTCTGCCGTCAAAGCAGATCATTTCACTTCAAGTGAAGTGATCACGTGACTAGCTTCTGCATTACCATATACATCAACCATTCTGTTTTCTTGGTGATGTTTGGGTCACACTTGACTGTGTTCAGAACTTACTCCTAGCACTGTATTCAGGGATCACTCTTGGTTGGACTCGGAACCAATGTGGGGTGTTTAGTAGTGAACTCAGGTCAGTAGCATGCAAATTAAGCATGTTACTGATGTAATATATCTCCAGCCTCTTTTATAAGAGTGATTCCTTTTCATGTTTAAGGTCCTCATTTAAACATATCACTTAGAAGATATGGCAGTTTTTTATTTTTTTATTTATTTTTTTTAAATATTTTATTACACCAACATGTGATATACAATTACAAAGATGTTCATGCTTGGGCTTCAGTCACACTGTCCTCCAGCACCCATCCCTCCACCAGTGCCCATCTCCCACCACCAATGTCCCCAACTCCCTCCCCCTCCCCCAGCCCGCCTCCATGGCAAGTTCCCCATCTCTTCTCTCTCTCTCCTTCTCTCTCTCTTCTCCCACACATTGTGGATTGCAATATACACACCCAGAGATTATCATGTATATCTTTTCACCTATATTCAATGCTCATTTCTAGGCTGGCATTATCACTTTTGACAAATATTAGCACACTGTTCCCTTCTCTGTCTCACCTAACCTCTGATTCCCACATGTCCGTGGTAGATTCCACCTTTTTATTTTTAATTGAAAGATGCTCATGTAGAGTCTTGGTTCCACAGGGTTCCAACACGCACCCTCCACCCAAACCCATCTCCCATCACCATGTCCCGTCTCCCTCCCCATCCCGCACCCCAACCACCTGGTGGGCTCTATATGTCATTTCCTTCCTCTCTATATCTCCCTCCCAACAAACTTTCCTGCTCTTCGTGGAATGCAGTGCACCAAAAGACATCACTGTTTCACCTCCCTAGTGGCCACGCGACGCAGCGGCCGCTCGACCTGGGCTCGAACTGGTTTTGGTCTGTTCCTTTGGTCGTGGGGCAGTTTCCCAGTGTCCGGACAACAAAAATGGTGGCTAGTATGATGGACGAGTCTCATCCGGCTGCTTCGGGACCCCCGGAGGCGACGGGCCCACTCCCAAAAGCCCATCTGCCCTCCTCGGGGTTCCATGGTCAGCTGAGGCCCGGCGCAAGCCGAAGCTCCCGCCTCCCCAGCCGTCTGCAAGACCCTGGATGCTGGCCCGCGGGCAGCTCCTGGGCGGGAAACCAGGCTCGACAACATGGAGGGGGAAGGGGTGACCACGCCTCCATCTGACGACTTCCCAGTGATTCCCGCCTCTTGGAGCCGATGGCAGTTTTTTAGAGTTAGTGTGCATTTTAGTGTGTTTCTTTCTTTCTTTTCAAAATAAATTCTGAAACTGCTGATTTTGTTCTCGTGGTTTTTGAGAACAGGAATTCAATAAATACTTCTCATTATCATGGAGAGGTATGTAGTAAATGAGAAAGAGGAAGAAGAGACTGAGAAAGAAAGTAATAATATAAAAATGAAGTTTGTATTTCTCCGTGCAGAGCATTTAGGGAAAATTATGCAACTTGGCGTTGAAGGAGGTGTTAGATCTTTAGCTTTTTATCATCCAGCTATACAATATCTGACTGCTTTTTCTCCATTGTTGAATCCCGTTTTTCAATGTAATATTGCTCTTTATCGTTCATGTTTTGGAGAACTATTTATTCTCAAAAATAATTGTGTTTATAATTAATGTATAGAATAGCCCTACTGGTCATGATGTTGCTATCAAAACACATATGAACTATGAAAATATTGAAAAATTTAGGGGCCATTGAGAGAAATATTTCTTATTTTTGAGTGGCAAAACCAACAAGCCACTTGCAATAGCTTGATAGTTGCTATAATACTGCTAGGCAATTTGATTATTTTTCAGGAGAATATAGAAAAGGTTATACAAAAGGAAAAAGAAAATAACGTCAGTCTGAGAGAAGGGCTGGGTTTTCAAATGTCAGAATATACTAATGTTATACTCTATGTAAATCTTTGCAGGCATTTGTAATTAAGGTTCAAGACTAAAAGATTATGCTGAAAAAAATTTGGTTGTTGGCACAGAAAAAAGGAGATAAAAACGGATATGAAAGAATTGAATTAAAATATCTTTAAAGGAGAAGATTTGTAGGAGTATCACATTTGTGGTCATAGAAGTTGCCATTAGTATCGAAAATTTTGTCCCTTACATTTTATTACATTTTATACTTTAATATATTTTCATCATTATACATTTCTTATAATGTAACTGGGGTTTGGCAATGAGAGAGAGGGAGAAAGAAGGAAAGTGCTGGCCATAGAGATAGACTGGGGGGAGGGCAGAAAAAGGGAAAAGGGGCACATTTGGTGATGCGGAATGTAAACTAGGGAGGGATGTGTGTTGCGGCATTGTATGACTAAAACCCTATCATGTATCTCACGGTGATGAAAAAAAAACAAAAACAAAAAGCAAACCTGGGGGGTTGGACCAAATGCATACAACTAACAGACATATAGTTAAATCTATTCTAAATTAAAGTTTATTGAATATAGTTTAATGAAGCAAGTCCTTGCGTGACTCTTAGAGGTTTGAAATGAGGACAAACAGGTGTGCGTTTAAAAAAAATGAGAATATAATTAGGAATAAATACTTTCAAATAAAACAGTGTGAAAAAGAAGGTTCAAGTCCCTTGAATGGAAATTCAAGTCACATGAACTGAATGAAAGACATACTTTTTTTCCTATTAAAAGATTTTTTTTATCGATCATGGGTTTCAACATAAAACAAAAGACTTTAGGGGGCATTACACAATTGGTGGTGCTCAGGGCTTCCGCCTGGCTCTGTGCTCAGGAATCACTCCTGGTGAGCTCAGGAAAGCATAAGAGGTGCTGGGATCACATCCAGGTAGGGTGTGAGTACAAGGCAAGCGGCCTATCTGCTATACCATCTTTCTAAGATAGTTTTAAAACTAAAAGTTACAGGACTGGAGGCGATAGTACAGGGGGAAGGCTCTTGCTGTTCATGCAGCCCAACCAGGTTCGAATCCACAATACCACTATGTTGGTCCCCATAAGCAGCATACCTGGGATCCATCCTGAACACAGATCCAGGTATAACCTCTCATCTGGGTATGTCCCAACCCCTAGCCCACTGGACCCCTGTTATGCAGCGTCTCCACCCCCCCCACGAAGTCAAAAAGTATTTTTTATATATACATTTGGGCTTGGGGGAGGATGTCTCTTTAAAGACAATGCCTGGAGATATTTGTCATGATTAGCTAATAAGGCTGTTTGCGACATTAGGCAAAGTACAATATTTATATTTTAAAATTGAACAAATAGTCCAGTTGCAGAGAAAGCAGAAAAAATTGAGTTTCAATTTCTCTTTTTTTGTTCATTGGCAGAAACTTTCTTTAATTTAAAAAATATTACACGTTTCCTCTGAAAAACAAAAGTTTTAAGAGCATCAGTTGACTGTTACAGGTTGGCCTAAGTAGTGTCAAAAAAGTGGATGCTAACCCCGGTGAATAGGTGAAAGATCTGGGAACAGAGAAGAAAAAAATTTTACAGATATGTTGTATAAAAATGAAATAATGATCTTTTAAGTGATATTTCCTTATTTCTAGAAATAATTGAGAAATATTAGAATTTTACTTATACCAAGTTATTTTACGATTTAAATGTGGAAGATGTATTCTGTGGGCCCCACACATAAGGAGGTTGGTTAACATAAACAGGGTAAATATACTGTCCTCTGTTACTTAAACCAGTAATAAAATTCCTGGGGTCATAATTACTTTCTGGGTTTAAATATGAAAGAGCCATATTTCCTCTAATAATATGAATTAAAATATTGGTGGATTTGAGAGTCACAGAGGGAGTACAGGGGTTAAGGTAGGCAAAGTGCTACACCGCACCTACCACCAGTGTGTCAGGATCTCCTTAACGCCATCTCTAGGTTCCCTCTGCACTCCTTACCCGATGTCAAAGCCAGTTGTGTAGGCCAACTTTTAGGGTCTATTATCATTGGCTTTAAGTGTGTGTGTGTGTGTGTGTGTGTGTGTGTGTGTGTGTGTGTGTGACCCAGAAAGTCAGGTCTTGTTCTTGGCTCTGTGTGGAATCATAAAACTTCCCAAATAGTGAAAGCAATTCATCGGGTATTATATTTTCTGACTTTACACTACAGAACTATAATACTTAAAACTTTGTGGTACAGGAATAGAGGCAGATACTCAGACCAATGAAGTTGGTGTTTTAGGAGTTTTATCTTTTAGTTGTGGTCTTTAAGGTTTTCTATATATACCATCATGTCATCTGCAAATTGTGAAAATTAAATTTCATTTTCAGTTTGGATATCTTTGATTTTCTTTTTCTTGACTGTTTGTTGAATAGTTGAGAATTGTAAATCCTTGCATTAAGGACCGTTATTATAAAAATAAATTTCCTAAATACTTAGCTTAATCTTTTTATATTTAAATATTTAAAAATGATTCTAAATTAACTTGTTGGGATATCATTGGTTTACAAAGTGTACATGTATGTTTCAAGGAGTACAATGTATACCGTACCTACCACCATAAAGCCATTATCCCCCTCCTGTCTATAATGTCTTTTAGCTTACTTTTGCTGCACACCCCACCTCACCATCTTGGTAACCTTTTACTGTGGTAAAAGTCTAAGGGGCTTATTTTCTTTCATTGAAAACTGCCTAATCCCTTTTTTGTTTCTTTATATACTATATGTTAATGAGATCATCCAATATTTGTTTATCTTCTTCTGGATTATTTGACTTGAAATGAACCCGTCCAGTTCCACTCATGTTGTATCAAAAGACAAGATGAAATTAATTGTTCTTTTAGTAATCTGTCATATTTGCTATAATTTCTCCCAATTTTTGGTTCTCCAATTTATAATCTGTCCTCATCACAAATTCTTCATTAGTAAGTATGTTGTTTTTTATGCAACAATGCATTTATTTTCTTTTTGGAGGGGTACATCTAAAGGTGTTTAGAACTTACCTTGGCTTGGTGCTCATAGATCATTCCTGGTGGGCTCTGGAGATCATATGGGATGCTGGGGATTGAACCTAGGTCAGCCGTGAACAAGGCAAGTGCCTTACCTGGTGTACCCTCATTCCAGCCCCAAATTCAGTGTATTTCTTCATGTCTTACCACGTCTTTGGCAACATTTGCAATTTAACCTAGTAGTTTACATTTTTAATTTTGCATATTAGTTATAGTTATCCATTGTGCAATGCCTATCAATCTGTCATTTTATGCTTCTCAGACTACAAGCAAGATCAGTTTTTTAAGGTGGGTAGTTTTTAAGCCAAATTTTATTGATATCCATTAGCTTACAATATTATAGAGTTTTGAGAGTCTTAAATCCATCTCCCTATCTCTATATAACCTTACTGTGCCCATCACTAAAATTTTAATGTCATACACTCTAAATGACTTTCTCTACCTAGTCCTCTCATCATTTTCCCTTTCCTTAAGACTTCTGCCATATATTTTCATAGTCATAGAACAGTTTTTGTTGTGTTTGGACAGTTTGTTTTCTTTCGTTGTTTGTATGTCACAAATGAGTGGTTTATATCATGTGGATGACCCAGGTTAGATTTCTTGCACCACATATGGTTCCCAAGTACAGCCAGAAGTGAGCCCTGAGCTCTGCTAGGTGTCACTCAAAAGCAAACAAACAAAAAAGCTCTCTGTATGGGCTGGACTTCCACAAATTAATCAGTGTCTCTATGATTCTATGTAATTTTGGAGACTCAGCAAAATGAATATTTGTATAATGAGAGAATCTCCTGTTTGCATTGAATGCCAAGTGTGTATGGATAAGGAAAACAGTGGTGAGCTAATTTATGCTATCCTTTTCTCTAAGAGTTTACAATTCAAAGTAAACAGTTATGAAATAATAAGTGCTACTTGAAAGGAAAGGGAGATCTAACTTGGGCTTGTGATCTGGGATGGTAAATGCAATACTGATATTAAAGCTGTGACCTAAGAAACAGGTAGAAAATAATTTGGTGAAGAGGAGACTTAAGAATAAACAATCCTGAAGGTTGATGGTTTGAAGGTCTTAAGTTGGAAGGAAGCAAGTTCTAGGACTAGAAATCAGGTAAAGATTACTAGATAACAGTCAGGAGAGAATAGAGAGATCATGTCTTGAGTTGTTAAGAGAATGTGAAAAGATAAGACCAGAAGTAGTGTTGGCATTAGATGTTAATTAGCATTACACCTCTACCTCACAATTTGTGGCTCATTTGGGTTTGGAAGGAAATAATATAGTTTAAAGCAAGAACATGACATAGTCAGGCTTTATGTTTTGGAACTACAGCCCAGGTATTCCCTTCTCCCTAAATATTCCCAATGTAGTGTACTCAATTAAAATCATAAAACTTTCCTTTATTTTGTGTTTACTGCATCACAATACAATTATTTAAGTAGAATATATTTTTCCTCCAAATCTCACTATTACCTCATTCCCCAATCTAAATACAAAACATTTAAGAGGGCAGAAAATCTTCAGCATTCTTGATGACCCGTATGTTTACCATTGTAGCACTTTCGGGGCAGTGTTACTATGAGGTTTAGTTTACTAAAGATAGTCTCGGAACAAATCTTTGAGTTTGATATCTCACTCAAAGGATCCACCCCGTCAGGCAATGTGACTCCACAAGCTGCACTCTCCAGACACTAACCAAGGCAAATCGGCAGCAACAGGCTTGAAACTGTCCTTCATATGAATGGCATACAAAATGTCCTTTCCGTATGAATAATTATTTGCTAGTAGGAGAGGAAATGGGAGAAAAAATTGCAAAATTTTAATGGAATACTTTTATGTGTTTTTCTCCTTTGGAACCAATTTTTTAAAAGTATTTTATTATACCACCGTGAGATATACAAATAAAAAGATATACAATTAAAAGTTCATATTTGGGTTTTGGTCATACAGTGTTCTAGCACCTCCCTCCACCAGTGCCCATCTCCCACATGGAAGTTACTTAGGATTTCTCTAGCATTGATTAACAAGAGCAGAAAATGAATTCAATCCCCAAATTTATTTATTTATTTATTTATTCCATTAAGTACCATGAAAATCTCAATGTCTCTTGTGATCACAGTTTACATGTTTAAGACTTGGTTGTATCTAAATTCAAAATTTTAAAATATACTTCCAAACACAGTCATAAAGAAGGAAATATATTAATTTTAATTTACCTTTGTGTTTTCTGAAAGTGAGCAGTGATATGATTATTGAATACTATATTTTTTGTATAGGTGATAGAATTAAGGCAATTAAGGAAATAATGATGCTCAGCTAAAGTGCATGTCAGTAAACAATTTATAGCATGATTTTAACTTGCCCTCCTTTTATTACAAGACATACATGACTGTTATTGATGGTGTCCATTACCTTTAGGTAACTGACAATCGCTGTCTCAAAAAATAAGTGAAGTATTCAAGCTGAATTAGCCAAAGTACCAATTAGATCTAGAGATAACTAGTTCTAAGGGAAATTATGCAAAGGGTGAATTAAATATTAATTGAAAATGGGCTAGCACATAATCTAAATTCTCGTTCTAAATTTGCCACAGATTAACAGTGTAACTCTACCACATTCAGTCCATCTCAAGTCTGTATTTGAACTGTTACTAATATTAATACAAGTGCTTAAAGTGAGTTTCTAAATTTTTTAGTACTTTGTGTTTTTCTTCTCTTTTTCTATCTTCAAATTAGAGCTCTGGTTAGTGGAGAAATGGGAAAATGACTTATATTTCTGGGAAGAGTATTTTATAAATGAGGTTTTCTAGGATCTGCTATATAACTCTGATATATGCTCTATCAGTTGTATATGTTATATATTGGAACAGTTCCAAAGAGAAATAAACATTAGATCAGAAAGAAAAATGTTTGTCATAGTTTATTTCTGATATTTTAATTTTCCATCTTACTGATACCTTTTCTTTCTTCTTTAGCTCTATAGTCAGTGGTAACAGTAATAATTAGATTTTCCTAGAGTGTCTAGTAAATATATTAGAAGTTTAAAATGCGTTTTATTTAAGACCATGCTTCTTGCTTCTTGAAGTTCTCCACTTTATCACTTTTCTCCTTTTTGCCAAGAGTTGTCTAAACATTTTTTAGCCCAAATATTAGGGTGTGTCAGAATTGTTGCAAGCACAGATAAAGATGTGGTTCTTTTTTTAAATGTTGTGTTGATATTGACTTCTATTTAAAGTAGTAGCTATATGATGAATCTGCTTTTAGAATTTTTTATTTGCAAAATAAACTTTTTTGTGAATCATCTAATCACTTTTTTACACAAATTACATTTCAGTACCTGTATATTCCTTGGATAAATGGATAAGGGACTCATTTAACAAGGAATTCAGTATAGAATATAGAACTCAGTAGAGGATGAGCAATTTTTTTTTGCATTTATGTATTTCTTAAATTTCCCAATAAACTACCTGTTTAGGCACCAACATTATTCCCACAATTTACTTACTTTTGAAACTGCTACTTTGTTACTAGAATGTGTTAAAAATTAAAGCATATTTAAAATTACCCTCCCCCATTTCCATATACTATTTTTAAAAATTATTTTAAATTTTTTTTAATGAATTACAATGAATTACAAAGTTATTTGAGATGGGATATCTGGTGTCTGTTCCAAAACCAATCCCTTCACCAGTGTCCATTTTCCTCCACAAGTGTCACAAGTGTCCCCAGTTCCCTTCCTGGCCCCTACCCCCACTCTCCCCCAGCTTCCCTCTATGACAGGCTCTTTTTTTTCTTTCTCCCTCGTTTTTTTTAAACTACTGACCAGTCTTCCTGCTCCTCAAGATGTTGCAGATGTGGCTGTGGTGCCCAGAAGTGTAGGCAGGTGGCAGACAGGAGACAGACTTTTCTACACCCAAGGTTCTGCCCCGTGGGCCTGGATGGTTGATGGTCTGACATAGAAAGAGACTGGGCCCCCTGGGATGAACCCAGAGCCACGGCAGCCTGGCAAGCTACCTGTGCTGTATTCGATATGCCAAAAACAGTAACAATAATGGACCTCATTCCCAACAGTTGGAGAGGTTACTGGTGCCCGCTCGAGCAAATCGATGAACAACAGGAAGACAAGTGGCAAGTGACTAACTGGACTAAACCCCTGTTAGCATTTTATGTAATGTGTATGTATATGATGCTATTTCATATCCAGGGTTTTTTTTTTTGCTTTTTTGGGGTCACACCCAGCAATGCTCAGGGTTCTCCTGGCTCTGCACTCAGGAATTACTCCTGGCGGTGCTCAGGGGACCATATTGGATGCCTGGGATTGAACCCAGGCCTGCATGGGCGGTTGCATGCAGGGCAAACACCTTACCCGCTAGACTATTGCTCCAGGCCCTTCATATCCAGTTTTAAATGACAATTTACAAATTTTGTTTATTTGTTTTTTGCATTTTTTTTTTGTGATACTGGGGCTACTCCCAGCTTTGTATTCCAGGGACCAAATGTGGTGGTACTGGGGATTGAAGCTGAGCCTCCTACATGGAAAACACTGAAGTCTCTTTTTTAAAATTTTTATTTAATTAAAAGAAAAAAAAAGCATCTCCCCCCTCAGCTTCCTAAATCTAATTTTCTAATCACTTGGCTTGATGGCTCAGAATGGTCATTCTGAAAATCTGATTCTTGAGCTGGTTCTTGAATAGAGGGGGGTGTTAAGGCTGTTTCAGTTTCTGTTGTGTGAACCCTAACTTTTGAGAGTTTTAGGTCTTGTTTTTTAAATTTTTTTTTCTTTTTTGGATCACACCCTGCAATACTGGGGTTACTCCTGGTTCTTTGCTCAGGAATTACTCCTGGTGGTACTCAGGGTATCATATGGGATGCCAGGGATCGAACCTGGGTTGCCCGTATACAAGGCAAATGCCCTACCTGCTGGACTATGGCTTTGGGTTACACCTCATGATACTCAGGGTTATTCCTGGTATTTTGCTCAGGAATTACTCCTGGCAGTGCTCAGGGGCTGATCAAACCTGGGTCAGCCGTGTGCAAGGCAAACACCCTTTCACTCTGGTCCCAGATTTTGAGTCTTGTATCTTTATTTTAGGTTTCCAGTATTTGCCTTTGTTTCCAGACTGTAAGCTGTCTCTTCTTTTGTAATTAGTAACAGTCCTCTTCTTTTAAGCCTATAAACTGCTATTTCTATTCAGCATAGACAGTTAAATTAGATAAGAGGGAAAGTTAACATTTTAAAGCTTTTTTTTTTGCCATATAGCACTAATGTAAGTGCTTTCACAAAAATCTTGCTATTTAACAATCACAATCACAAACTTCTTGAATTGTTATGAATTATTTTGAACAACAAAGAACCATTTATTGGACACTTACTATATGCTCGATAGTGCACTAAGAGCTTTACATATATGTCAGTTAGGTTTATTCATACAATACTTGGGGCCAGAGCAATGGCCCTGTGGGTAGGGCATTTGCCTTGAACTCGGCAGGCCTATGCTGGCCCGGGGTCAATCCCTGGCATCTGATATGGTCCCCCGAGCACCGCCAGGAGTAATTCCTGAGTGCAGAGGCAGGAGTAACCCCTGAGCATCGCCGGGTGTGACCCAAAAAAGCAAAAAAAAAAAAAGCCAAAGAATAAAAAACAGAATTAAAAAAAAAACAATACTTCAGTGATGTGCACTATTTTGTAGATAAAAAAATCCTAGTCTTTGAGAAATTGAATAATTTTCCCAAGATCATAGCATTCAGAAGTGGTAGGATCTGGATTTGAACACAGATGTGCCCTTCATAAAATTAAAAATGCTGTAAGTATATCTGAAGTTAGAGAAAATGGGCTCTGAGCTGAAGAACTGTCTTTTAAGAAAAAATAAATTAATTTTGATGGAACTACTTTGATGCATCTGTTTTGACTTTTCTGCCTTTCCAATTCTCCTGTAATAAGAATATTGCTGTATAAAAGACTTATGGGAAAAGTGTCATGATATATATGTGGAATTGTCTAAGGAATGCAATATTAAGAAAAAATTAATCCAAAATAATGAATTTAAAACATACTAAAGAGAGAGAAATTATTATTATTTTAAAATAATCTTTTCCCTAATTTGGTCATGATTATAATCTTTCATAAATACCCTGTGTTAAAAGATACTGATTTGGAGAACTGATGACTGGATAAAGAAATTGTGGTGCATCTCCACAATGGAATACTATGCAGCTGTTAGGAAAAATAAAGTTATGAAATTTGCCTATAAATGGATGGACATGGAAAGGATCATGTTGAGTGAAATTAGTCAGAAGGAAAGAGAGAGATATAGAATGACTGCATTTATTTGCATGACATAATATATCAGGTGGACTTACCAAAAGTGGAAATTACGGCAAACCTGTAGGGAGTCAGAGGTTAGGTAAGACAGAGAAGGGAATATGTGTGAATAAAGGTCAAAAGGGCTAATACCAACCTAGAACTGAACATTAAATATAGGCAAAAAAAATGCACATGATGGAGTCTAGGTGTATGTAGTGCAACCCACAATGTGTAAGAGAAGGAAAAGAGAGAGGGGAGAGAGAAAAGAGATAAAGAACCTGCCATTTAGGCAGGCTATGGGAGGAGTGAGGGTATTGAGAACTTTGGTGGTGGGAAATGGGCACTGGTGGAGGCGGGGTGCTGGGACACTATGTGACGGAAACCTCTAAACATGAGCAACGTTGTAATCTCACAGTGGTATAATAAAATGTTTATTAAAAAAAGATACTGATATGGGAGCTGGGGAAATGTCACCAGTTGCAGAGCCCCAAGGAGCATGCATGAGGCGCATTGAATTCCTAGCAACTGCTGGGTGTGGCAGCAAAGTAATAAATTCAAAAGATACTGCTTTATGCATTAACATAGTTAATGCAGCAGTTGCCTCAAACACCATTATATTGATGAACTATAACTTTAGTTTTGGGGAAACAAGTTTTAATTTCAATGTTCATTTCTAATTATACTTGAAAAGAAGGGTGATTTCATGGAATGAAAAAACCTCAGTTTTTTTTTTTTTGGGGGTGGTAAGAGGTTAAAGTGGATGGTAAGAACTAGGTAAATGGGACCAGAGCAATAGCCCAGTGGGTAGGGCATTTGCCTTGCCACGGCTGGCCATGCTGGCCCGGGTTCAATCCCTGGCTCCCATATGGTTCTCCTAGCCGCCAGGAGTAATTCCTGAGTGCAGAGCCAGGAGTAACCCCTGAGCATTCCGCGGTGTGACCCAAAAAGCAAAAAAAATAAAATGAAATAAAATAAAATTAGAATACTGCTTATTGCACAGTAAGAATTTTACTAAATACTGGCTAGTTTCATTTATGTTTGAATTTTTTAATCATTTTATCAAATCTCCAACTTTTGTAAAACTCCCAATGTATAAAGTCTTTGCCTGCCATTTTTTAAATTTTACATGTAACATACTAGCATCTTCCATCATAACCTCTTTTGTTCAGGCCTATCCTAACCTTGGCAATGATCTCACAATAAGCCCTGTATCTTCATTTAACTTCTTGAACCTAAGCAAATAAACACTCAAAAATTGTGGTGTATCATTCAGACTGGAGATAGCTTTACAGATACCAAGCGTCTCTTTACCTTCACACAGCTTCCCCCAAACTGTGCCTTTGAAAAGAAAAGGTTCTTTTAGCAAGTTGGGTATCAGAGAAATTGAAAATTCCTGAGTACTCTGTAATAGAGAGGATTCTTTGTTTATGTGCTATTTTTATTATTGACACAAAGTTACAAATGCAATTGACTCTTTCAAACCCCCACCCACTATGGTATGCATGTGCAAAAGAAAGATAAAGTATGTTTCCTTCGTGGAAGGGTGTGGAGGTGGAGGATCATTTCAAATTAGAAATAATGAGATTAATAGAGTCTTCAATGAAGGTACTGTGGCCAGTAAAGGAGAAAAGGGAGAAGCTAATTCCTGAAATTGAGGTATTTGCTTAAGCATTTCCTTTGCTTTGTATGTGTGTAGGTGCTGGGTTTGCTGTTAGTTATAAGCTGAGGTAGCAGTGAGTTCATTAAAGGAGTTTTGTGGGTGACTTGATGATGTTTGGGGAGAGGCAACCCTGAGATAGTTAGAAAACTTGTAATATGTAGAGTAATGAAATGAAATAAAAGAAAATATTTTGGTAGGCAGACTATTCCTTGTTTTTCATAATCATTATCTTGTAAGAATTGGCTTGTTATAATGCTAGTTTGCTGTTTGATAATAACACATACTCAGGGGGAAAATGCCAAACTTTGATAAAAGCTCTAATGTTTCTTTTATTATTTCAACTTAAGGTGTTTTATTTCTATGAATAGCTTACTAATCTCAGGTGGTAGTCTGAGTGTTTCTCTGGTAAAGACTGGCACTGTGCGTGTGTGCCCTCTTCCCTCCCCACTCTCCATCTCTTTCTTCTTGGGCCTCTCTTGTGCTCTCCTGGTGCCTGTCTGGACTGGAAATGTAAATGGGGAGAGAAGGTGAAATTTTTAAAAAGATTGAAAATCAGGGACAGTTGTCTGAGCAACTGTGTAGTACTAAAAAATAAAATGTTTTAAGCCTATTTTCTCCCTTAGAGGGAAAAATAAAATGACTATGCTACACATAGGTGCAAGAAATTGTGTGTAAACATATGCAACATGATAAGGTAAGCAAATTAGGTAAAAGATGTAAGAAAATAGAAATGACTTAAAATAGAACAGGAATAAAAAATGTTTGAAACATACTTTTAAACATTGTGTACATTTGCCTTAATAGGCTGGGCCACTTATGGATTAAAACACTTAATTTTTTGAATGTTACAAAGTGTTGATTTTGATAAAGAATTTTTTGATGTCCTATCAGCTTCTCCATGTGGAGAAGTGCTACTGGGTGATTAGTTATACTCAGGGCTAACAGCCAAAAGTCAGAAATTGGGTCTCTAGTTCTTTGGGCCTTCTGAAAATAGGAGTAGCAGCTCCTGGGTTTTCCTGACCCTTGATTCCTTATAAAAGAAATTCTTCATTACCAAGGATGTCAGTTCTTCTTTTACTCTTTCTTTTAAAAATTTTCTCTTTCTGTCTCATGGCATTATCACCATTATCCATGTTTAATTAAGTAGATAATAATTTTCAAGGTACTTTAGAGTTTATATTTGTTTTGTAATATGAAAAAAATAAATTTATGTAAATTTTCACTGTACCTTATATGCCAAATGATTTCTCTATATAGGTATACACATGTACATATATATTTACTCTAAGTTTCAAGTTAAAGAATGTAGGAACTGGTGAGGTATGCTTAGTTGATTTTGTTAACCTGATATAGGTAAAGAATAAAAATGTGGGTTGGGGTATTATTTGTAATGCCCCCTGCCAAATAACTGATCACTGTTCAGTTCTTTTGTCTTGCAACATTGGTGATTAATGTCAGCATATTTGTTTTTAATGATCAGTTTGAACATTTACTAATTTTATTATTTTGTAATAATAATAATAATAATAAAACTTGTAATAACAAGTCTCTCACATATAAGAGAGATTTGTCCTCTTGTTCTGTAGGACTTATTTGCAGTTTGATAGTGTGCATGTATAATGCATGTATAGAACTTATCACTTGTATCACTTGTCCTCCCGTTCATCATCGATTTGCTCGAGCGGGCACCAGTAACATCTCCATATGTCCTGTCATATGCTAGTAGAGCCCAAGGGCATCTATTTGCTCCAGGAACATACAGAGCCTCAAACCATTCCATCAGGTCATGGGAATGAGGTCTATAATTGTTACTGGTATTTGGCATATCACGTCATATAAAATTTCTTTTTTTTAAGTAAAACAGATTTTATTAGGAGGTCATAGATGGAGAAGGAGTAGGGAGGGAGGGAGAGAGAGAGAGAGAGAGAGAGAGAGAGAGAGAGAAGGCTGCTCCAGACGCAGAGAGTGAGCCACATAAAATTTCTTATTGTATAGAAATACTAATGTGATGTGAGACTTGCTTTTAATAGAAAGAAAACATTCATATATTTATGTCTTTTTAAAAAATACAGCAGGTCTTATTTATTTATTTATTTATTTATTTATTTATTGCTTTCCCACTAATTTATATAATTGGATTTTTTTGGGGTTTGTTAGGCTACACTTGCCTGTGCTCAGGGACTCTCCTGTTCTCAGGGGTGACTTCTGGTGATATTCTGCTATATATGTGATGCTGGGGATCAAACCCAGCGAGGTCATAAGCAAGGGAAACATACTAATCCACTGAACTGTCTTTCCAACCCCTAATACATAAAATTGTTTTAAGTAATTGACTGAATTTTGAAAAAAGGTAAAACAGTATTTTCCATTGTCTTAGTTCATAATTTCATAAATAATTCTGAGTGGTTACTTTAAATTAAATTTCATTATTTTAGAGTTTACTGCTAGCCACTTTCAGGGGGATTTGGGTGAGATTTAGCCTGAAGTACACGTGTAGGCCTAAAAATTTGGTGCTTGGCTCACTGTTGCCTGTGGACCACTGAGCCACCCAGTGGTGCCAGGGACTGATGTTTCTGTTTTTTCTGCTGTTTCTGGGATTTAGCACAGGGCTACACCAGGTGATGCTCAGTGGAGGCGGAGGTCATGAGGTGCTGTGGATGGAACTTAAGGTCGTATATGCTAGGTGTTCAAACTATTTACTGCTTGGGTTATCTCTGGCACAGTAATCACTTTTTAAGGAATTTAGTTCATATTGCCAAAATGTCATCCAGAAAAGATGGACTTTACCACCAGTTTTGAGATTTAGATTATTTTTGCCAATCCATGCTGGAATATTTTACTATCATTATTTTCAATGGTTGCTCAAATAGGTGGTAGAAAATAGCTCATTATTATGTTTTTCCCTCATTTTTATTTTTTGTATTAATAGTCAAAGTACTTTTTTTTTATTAGAAATTCAGTTTTGTGCTCATATCCTGAGGTGTGAACTCACATCCTTCCAGGTATGAACATCAAGTAGGAAGTCAGACTGTTCATGATAGAGTTAGAATCTTGACTGTCTCTTCACTGTTTATCGGCTCTTTAACCGTGGTTGTTTGCTCAATATCTACATACCTCAGTTTCTTCATGAAAATTTTCTCCCGTGAAAATTTTCTATATCTTGTTATGATGTTCCAGAACCAAATGAACATATATAAAATATTTAGGAAATTTTAAAATAAAGTAATTCAGATGATCCTAATTGTAGTCAATTCTTACTGATTTGTGAGGGATAGAGAGAGAGAGAGATAAAAGTGTGTGTAGATGCTGGGGTGGGAGGGAAACAGGTCACTGGTGGTGGGTAATGGGCACTGGTAGAGGGATGGGTTCTGGAACACTGTATAAGTGAAACTGAATCCTGAACAGCTTTTAAATTGTCCACTTCATCATGATATAATAACAAAAACAATAATAAAGTAAAAAAATAAAAATCTTTCTCATTATGAATTTTATGTTCTAATTTTTTTTCTCAAAATGATTAGAAAAAGATTTTTTTTCACACCAAACCCCAAATTTTCTTTATCCCTTTACAGTTTCTGCTTTTGGTTGTGGTTTTTAGGAACTTATTTCTCATTCCAAATATGTAAATATTCACATATATTTATTACATGCCTTATTTATTTTTATTCATTTATGAATTTAGGGGCCTTCCAAGCAGTACTCAGGGGATCTTGTAGGCACTCAATGGGACTTGTGGCCACTCAGTACTCAGTCAAGTGGGCCAAACTGTTCAATGCCAGGACCTGGTGTTGTGGACCTGCTCAAGTCCAGCTGCGCTGAGGAATACCAGGACTTACCTGGAATACCTTAGCTTAGAGGCCACCAGGCTATATCCAGTGGTTCTTTGAGGGAGCCGGACACTTATGGATTGAATTGAGTGTCGCACTCATGTAAAGCTCGTACTCCATTCCTTTGAACTATCTCTCCATTCTAATTTAAACAAATTTTATCTGAAAAAAATTTCTCTGTGATGATTTATTTTGTTGTTTGATGTAGGTAATATATACTGAAAATAAATTTCTCAGTAATACTACTCATATAATTCATTTTAATCACTGTAGATATATAGGCAAAAATTCTTAATATTAGGATCTTTTTCAATCTTTACTTTGCATATCATCGATCATGTTGACATCTTGTATTTGTTGAATTATTTTATTACGGTAAATCAACATATTCATTTTCAGGTGCTTAAATTAATGATTTGGTATTTGCATATATTGTGAAATTGCCACTATGATAAGGCTAGCTGAAACTTGTCACTGTCTAAGAATTTTTTTTTCTCAACCAAGATGAAACGTTTAAGATATCTCAACAATTTTCAAATATACAATGAAATATTATTAACTAACGTCACTTACTTCTTTGGACTTCTGTTTTACAATTGGAAGTTTGTGCCTTTTGACTTCCTTTCAACCCCTACCTTTGGCAATATCTCTCCTCTCTATATCTGTGACCTTTACTTTTTCTTCATATTTTATGTGTATTTAAGTTAGATAAAGTAGTATTTGTCTCTGTCTGACTTTTTTTTAACTTAATGCCTTCAAGATTTGTCCATGTTGTTGCAAATGGAATAATCTCTTTCTTTTATATGAGTTTTATTTTATTGTTTATATACTATATTATATTCTACTATTTATTTATTCAATAGTTGACACTTAGGTTGTTACAAAATTTTAGGTATTGTAATTAATGCTACAGTGAACATGGAGATGCTCTATATTTTAGTGTTTGTGTTAATTTTCATTAAAAATGTTTAGACGTTCAATTCTATGGCAACTATGTTTTTGTTTTTAAAGTTGACATAATTTTTTTTTTGCTAGTGTGATAATACAAGAGATAAGGAGGCTTGCCTTGCACACATCTGACCTGGGTTTGATCCCCAGAATCCCATAGTGTCTCCTGAGCACTCCCAAGAGATCCCTGAGCACAGAGCCAGGAGTAAGCCCTGAGTACCAATAAGTGTGGCCCCCAAACAAACAAAACAAAACAAACCCTAAAGATGACATCCTTTTTTTCTGCCTATGTTGATTTTATATTTTTATTTTTTTAAAGTTTATTTTATTGAATTACTGTGATACGTCCTTTTACGAATGAGATATGTTTCTATTAAAATACTTCTTAATGTTACCTTTATTATTTTCAAAAATTTGTTTTATTTTAGTTTTATCTTCTTTTCCCCATCTCTGCCAAAACTTTATTTTGTGATTTTAATTCAAGCATGCTAAATTTATAAAAGGTTTTTGGACCATGTATATACTTTTTTTATATACAGATATATTGTATTTTATTTTAATGATGCATTTTAAATTTTACGCATGTTGCTTAGCACATAGTGTGCATTCAACACAAATTTTTGAGTAAATATTAAATGTGTTAATACTAACTATTGAAAATTTAGGGTGTTTTTATTTTTCTCTATCATAAGCAATATTTAAATGAACATATCTCATATATAAATCTTTGAATACCAAGATGATTGCTCTGTGGAATAAATTCCTAGACATCTAAAATCTAGTTCAAAGAGTATTTTTAATGACTTTGATATATTGCCAAGTTGCTTTCTAGAAAGGATGCACCAGTTTATTCTCCCCTCAGCAGTTTGAAACCATACTGTCTTGATTAGCTTCTTATTTTCTCCCCATTGTAAGGTGCAATACCAATTTCTAATGAGTTTCAAATTAATATTTATGGTAAAGGAGACATTTTTACTTTTTTAAATGCTTGTTGATATTTTCTGAATGTGAATGAATAAGAAGGCACTTCAAAGGTGAAAGTTTAGAGTAAAATACATGACTTCGACTATAGGATATTAGAGTAACTCATGTAAATATAATTCCATATATGGGGGCAGAGTCACATGTTCAGGGAGTCAGATAATATCACCATCATCAACATAACAACAGATATTATTATTGGATAAAGTTTTTAAGTGTCATCTTTCTGATGCTAACATTTTCATTTTCTTTGTTTTCTTTATATTGTGAAATATTTTTTTGGTCTTCTGATAAAAGCAAATTCTAATTATAGTTTTGTACAAATATATTTGGGTATTTATTCTTTTTTAAATTAATATTTTATTATACCACCGTGAGATATACAATTACAACGTTGTTCATGTTTGGAGGTTTCGGTCACATAGTGTTCCAGCACCCGCCCTCCACCAGTACCCATTTCTCTCCACCAATGTCCCCAATTCCCTCCCCCCTATTTATTCAATTTTAACTTTAAAGTTTTTTTCTTTTTGGCTCACACCTGGGAGCACTTTGGGCTTAGGATTCACTCTTGGTGGTGCTCAGGGGATTATATGCAGTGCTGAGGATTGAACCTCCTACCTTGTATATTTCCAACCTGCTGTACTGTGTCTCCAGTCATCAATTTTAAGTATTTAATAGTGACAAAAATATTAATCTAGCACAATCTTACACCTTGTGTGACCAATTAGCTTAAATTGTGTTTTTTTTTTTTTGCTGAAGGAAAAATTTACAACTATTCTTTATTTTTCCCTTGGCATATCTGTGAGCTGAACTTTTAAAAAAAATAAGAAAATAGCACAATTTTTAGTAGTTGGATGGAAATAAGATATTAACATGTTATTTTTATTTTTTTAACTTTTTATTATACCACCATGAGATAATGAGATATACAATTACAAAAGTGTTCATAATTTGTTCTGAGTCATACCTTGTTCCAGCACCCATCCCTCCACCAGGGCCCCATTCCCACCACCAATGTCCCCACAGTCCCTCCCACCCCACCCCCAGCCTGCCTCTATAACAGGCACCTTTTATTTTCCTACCTCTCTTTGTCTCTCTCTCTGTCTCTGTATCTCTCTCTCTCTCTCTTCTTTCACACAGTGTGACTTGCCCTTCAGACATTTAGGGTTTATCATATAAATCTCTTTGTGTATATTCAATGGTGAGGTCTAGTCTGCCATTACCATTTCCCACACTTAGTAAAACACTGGTATATATTTATATCCTATTAATGAATGCAGTCATTCTATATCTGTCCTTTTCCTTCTGACTAATTTCACTCAGCATGATAGTCTCCATGTCTATCCATTTGCAGGTGAATTTCATGATTTCGTCTTTTCTGGCAGCTGCATAGTATTCCACGATGTAGATGTACCACAAGTTTCTTTAGCCAGTCCTCTGTTCTTGGGCACTTAGATTGTTTCCAGATTCTGGCTATAATAGAGCTGCAAAAAATAAAGAAGTACAGATAGTGTTTCTGCTATGTATGTTTGAGTTTCCAGGGTAAATTCCCAGAAGTGGTATTGCTGGGTCAAATGGGAGTGTAATATCTAGTTTTTAGAGGAAAATAACGTGTTTTTAAATAGCTTGAATATGTTTTTGAAATGTATTAATCAATTGCCCTCAACATCAATCTCTTCCTAATAGCTTGAATTTTTTGTATTTGTGCAAAGCTTTACTTTGTGAATTGCTAGTACTCATTCGTAGTTTCTAGTTCCTCTGTCCTTTTGATTTCGCTCTCCCTCTCTTCCCCTCCTATCCTCTTCCTTCTACTCCTCTTCCTTTCCCTTTGCCAATAGAATCATATTATTGAAAACATCTTTGAAGCCCAAATCTTGGATCATTCTACCTACATTTTTCTCAGTTTATTTTATTGATTCTTGTCTGATCTCAAAGTCTTTGATCCACTTTGAATTGAATTTTGTCTAGCACGTGATATGGATCTAGCTTCATTTTTAAAGTAAATGGTTATCCAGTTTTCTGAACATTTGTTGAAGAATATATCATTAAATTATGTACCTGGCTCCTTTGTCAAAATATTAGTTGAGTATAGATATGGAGATTTGTCTGTATTCAATTCTAACTCTAGTCAGAGTGGCTATTCTTGGTTCAGAGGTATGCTATTTTTTTGTTCACTATGTTTCATAGTACAGCTTCACAATTTCAAGTTAGGTAATAAGATATCTCCCAATTTTTATTCTCACTATGATTTACTCATTCATTGTGTTTTATTATTCTGTAAAATATTATTTTATTGACAAATTTAAGTTGTTGAAGAATGACATAAGAATTTGTTTTGGGATTATATTGAATTTATATAATTAAAGTAGGATAGGCACTTTATTTTTTTTTCCAAAAGGTTCAAAGGTTCATTGTTTGCCCTTTTGGAAAACAATATGGACATTCCTCCAAAAACTAATAATTGAGTTCCCATTTGACCCAGCAATGCCACTCCTGGAAACATAACCCTGGAAAGCCAAAAACACACAGCAGAAACACCCTCTGCATTTCTATGTTCATCACTTGTATCACTTGTCTTTCCATTGTTCATCGATTTGCTTGAGCGGGCACCAGTAACATCTACATACATCCTGTCACATGCTAGTGAAGCCCAAGGGCATTTGCTTGCTCCAGGAACACGAAAAGCCTCCAACCATTCCTTTATGTAATGGGAACGAGGTCTAAAATCGTTATTGCTTTTGGCACATCAATAAAACATGGGTAGCTTGCCAGGCTCTGCTGTGTGGGTGGGATACACTTGTAGTAGCCTCTCATCTTGCGCATTTATTGATGAACCGCATGGCCAAGCAGCAGAGAAAGATGGGGAAAGATCGGCTTTTCTTGCTGGGTGGAGCTTTGACAAGCTGTGGAGTCTGGATGTTGAAAATGGTTGCCCTCTTTGTGTGGTGGTTCCTCTGGCTTCTTGCGAGGCTTTGCTGGGATGGCGAGCCAGGGCTAGAACCCGTCTACCCTCCTGAGTGCCTCATGATCAGCTGGGCACAGGGAGAGCCTGTAGCAGCTCTGCCCCGTATGTTCATAGCAGCACTATTCACAATAGCCAGAATCTGGAGTGCCAGATTGGGCACAACCAGAGTGCCCAAGAACAGACAACTGGATTAAGAAACTGTGGTACATCTACACAATGGAATACTGTGCAGCTGTCAGGAAGAACAAAATTATGAAATTTGCCTATAAATGGATGGACATGTAGAGGATCATATTGAATGAAATTAGCCAGAAGGAAAAGGACAGATATAGAATGACTGAATTTATTTGTGGGATATAAAAATAGCATGATACCAATATCTTAGGCCAGGCAAAACATGGATCACAAGGTCCTGTCGGTGGAATCTACCGCAAGTGTATGGGAGTCAGAGGTTAGGTAAGACAGAGAAGGGAACAGTGTGCTAATCGGAAATGATAATACCAGCCAGAACTGAGCATTGAATGTAGGCAAAGGGATAACATGATAACCTCTATATGTATTGCAGGCCACAATGTGTAAGAGAAGGAAGAAAGAGAGATAGAGAGAGAGGTAGAGAGAGAGAATGGGAGAGAGGGAGAGAAGAGAAAGAAAGAGAAAAGGCAAGGTGCATGCCATAAGGCAGGTTGGGGGAGGGGGAGGTAGGTAATCAGGGGACATTCCTGGTGGGAAATGAGCACTGGTGGAGGGATGGGTGCTGGAACACTGTATGATTGAAACCCAAACATGAACATCTATGTAATTGTATATCTCAAGGTGGTATTCTAAAAAAATTTTAAAAAATATTTGCATCATTGCAGGTTTCAGCAGAAATTGGGAAATCATTTTATTATTAAAGTGCTGAGTAAGAGAAAATAAACTAACAGTATTTTTTCTGTTTAAAAATGTATCCACATATGGGCCGGAGCGATAGCCCAGCGGGTAGGGCGTTTGCCTTGCACGCAGCCAGCCTAAGCCAGCCCGGGTTCGATCCCTGGCATTCCATATGGTCCCCTGAGCACTGCCAGGAGTAATTTCTGAGTGCAGAGCCAGGAATAACCCCTGAGCATCGCCAGGTGCGACCCAAAAAAGCAAAAATAAAATAAAATAAAATAAAAATGTATTCACATATGAATTTTAAATATCATTTGTATATTTTAAAATTACTTTTTATAATTAACTTGAGTCAATTGTTAGGTTGTTTTTAATCTGCTCTACCTCTAAGACTGTGGAGTATTGGGAACCATAATTATAGAGGTAGAGATTACTAAGCGCACACCTATCAGTACCTAGAAAGTATAAGTAGTAAAGATTTAAAATACTAAGAAGAATCGAGATCCTGACAATGAAAATATTTGGAATACTTTTCATATTTCCTGACTTGAGTAAATTTTCTGTGGGTCTTTCATATCTTATGAGAGGTTGAGTTCCTTGATGAGAGCTTGTTCAATCCAGAATGTTCTGAGTGATGAAGAGCCACTGTCTTATTGCTGTTACTACAAAACATTCAGACTGGATTGCTGACTCAAGAAAACATTCTTCACAATTGGAAGCTGAAAATAGAAGATCAGGTTACCAGCATGGGTGGATGAGGGCCGTTCTCAGAGTCAGACACTTCTTGTACAGTAGAACACACCAGGGGCTTTCTGGTTCTTTAGTATAAGGAGTCTCACTAATTTGATTCTACCCTCATGACCTTATCACTTTCCAAGGACCTCACTAATAAATATTATCTTTGGATTTAGAATTTCAACACGTGAATTTCAAGGAAGCAAAATGCTCATTTCTTAGTATCACTCGGGAACTCAGAAAAAGAAAGATTTTGCTAATCATGATGAAGTATGAAGTGGTGAACTGATATCTGCATAGAAGTTATAGCGATTGTACTGAGTTAAAGATGCATAGTCTCAAATATTAAATAACCTGGAGATTCAGGTCAGAGCAATAGCACAGTGGGTAGAGCATTTGTCTTGCACATGGCTGACCTGAGTTCGATTTCTGGAGTCCCATATGGTCTCCGAGTACTTCCAGGAGTAATACCTGAGTGGAGAGTCAGAAGTAACCACTGAGCATCGCCATGTATGACCCAAAAAGATGAAAAAATATATAACAAACAAATGAACCAAAGACTTAGAAACTGCTAATAAAGATACAGTAATGATACAAAAAAAGTTTGCTCCCCTCTCTTATGATTGTCATATATAACCTCCAGCATATATGGCATTTTCAATGTATGTGTTATATATTTAAAGGTTATATATTTAAACACATATAAAATTTAAAATCACAAAACCACTCACAGAAATTGGTAGTTCCTGAGAACCAGGTTTGATTGTACCTCTGAAATTATACAAATCCATCAATTAAATCTTAGACATTTGAGGCTACATCATTTGCTTGCAAAATGCATTTCCAGAGTGATAAGGAAGGAAGTGGAGGATGATAAGTTCTGTTTCATAGAGTAGAAGTTTTATCTGGCATTGAAAGACTAATCCAGAAAAAGGAAGTTGGAGTCAATGGAAAGCAAAGTGAATTGGAGGAGTAAATTTCAAATATTACTGCAACTGAAGAATGGCCAATTTCTTGGATGGAATATGGACAAATCTCTGTTTATATGTGTGGAATTGGTTTCTTTACATTTTACGGAAGTATAAATTGTGCTCTGTGACTGGCCTTTTAGCTGTCATAGTTGCTCTGAATGATAAAAACATGTTAGGGACACAAAGCTTAAATAGGTTGTGTCATAGCCACTGAGAGATGAAGCTTTATTTCTTTTTTGTTCTTTTGTGCTCAGAGATGTGTACATTTACATACTAGCACAATACTCTGAGTTCTGTTTTTCACATGCCATTTTCCTCTCCCATTATTATTCATAAATAAATCTTTATACTATGACATTACATTTGTGAAGAATTAAAAGTGGTTGTGTCATATGAACATGACAAGTTCTGACCACAGTTCATAATTAACTAACATGAGCTTTTATAGCAAGCTTCAGAAAAATAGAAAAGCACTGTAATTAAAATGAGGAGTAGGAATTGATTGTAAATGAAAGTGTATTTATGTATCAGCACCTTCATTAATTTTTATTATGGTTCTTTTTCGTTCCAGTTATTTTAGTCAGATGTCCAGCCAGTGATATCATAGTTCCTAATCTGAACTGGCTTAGTCTATCAACATTTTAAGATGGTTAATGATGATTTCATTTCACTTGGTTTTAGCTTTAATTCTTTTTTTCATTTTCATTTCTTTGAAAAACTTACAAATTCGTGTGACCGGTTGTTAACTTTATACCTCTCTTAGAGTCAATTATTATTGCTATCACTCAGCTAGGCTTATCTTTAAGTGTTTTGAAGAAGTATTCATTTTTCCCCTTGGATACACTTTAGTCAGGCTTTAATTTTTTTTTTTTTTTATTATACCACCATGAGATAAACAATTACAAAGATGTTCGTGTTTGGGTTTCAGTCATAGAGTGTTCCAGCACCCATCCCTCCACCAGTGCCCACTTCCCACCTCCAATGTCCCCTGTTTTCTTCCCCCTACTCCCTCAGCCTGCCTCTTTCCAGTAAAGTTCCCCCTCCTAGCTGCAAACCTAAGTCATTGTAAGCACTCTGTTTTCCCTATGACTCACTCACAGTCTTGATTGGTTGATCCTCAGTGTTAAAGCCAGCCATCTGTCTCTGACCCCTCCCCTTTTGTCTGTTATGCTCTAATTTATCATTATTTCTTTTATACTAGAGAATCTATGTATCTATATTGTACAGTTTTAAAATGTCTTCAGTATATTTATTTGCAAGTCTTCCATATGCTTTAGTTGGTGTGTTTAACGTTTGATTAATGTGATAAAATGAGAAGACAAAAAAAATAGCCTTTCTTCCCACGCTGCCTAGTCTTATCAACTTGAATAATTTTGCTTTTTTGAAATATATGTGTATTTGTATCTTTAAACATTTATTTAATTGATTTAATGTAACAAGCTCATCGCTAAAAACCATTTTCATGAAATCAACCGTATTCATGAAATAAAAAATTTAGTGAGAGCAGCATTGTTTTAGATATTAAAAGTTTTAATTTTTAAAGATCTGTTTATTGCAGTATCATAGTTCATAGCAATATTAAAATTATTATCTTATGCTTGGAGCATGTGCCAATCCCTTTATCAGTGTAAAGATCCTGCTAGCATTGTTCCAATGTCCTCTCCCTACTTAGTCTTTCAGTTTCCAGTAATTTGGACAATATTAAAACCAATATTATCAGTAGTCATAAAATATGCATATTACTTACTGATTTAGTATTTTAAATACATTGAATATAGGTGAAAAATATTTTTGACTTAGTAAGTTTGAACTATAAAGAAACTAAGAACTTACATGTATTACGTGTTATATGCATTATAAAGAATATGTATTATAAAGGAACTTACATGTATTAAAAAAGAAACTAAACTATAATATTGTTATGTTTTCAGCAAGATAGAATTTTAAAGCATTTATTTTATTAAAGAAATATTAGGTGCCTTCTACTATAGTAATAGCTTAGAGAATATTATCTATGGACCAGAAACTGTGCTAAGTACTTTAAATGTAATAAATAACCTAGTAACTTAACCTAGGTTTTATGAACTAATTTTTATGATTATGTTCACAATTATTATTATTGTTACCATTTGTTGAAGAAGTGAGGCACAGGAGTCAAATACTTGCTCAAAGTTACAGAACTAGTAAATTCTAGACCAATAATGTAAGCCAGGAAAGGTTTAAAAAATATGCTAGATGCCTTCATGTATATTGTGATAGAATTATAAATATATTTTGAGATTATGATAGAATAGGATAATTTGGCATAGGACTTTTCAAGTATTAGAGTTTTTAAAGCTTTTTTCCTTCAGAATATAGCCTAGATCAGTGTTTCTCAACAGGGCTCCTATCGTCCCAGAGGGCTTCCAGGATATTCGAGTCATTGAGACTGTAGACACAAGACTAATCGCCAACTGGTAGGACAGGGGTGGTCCATAAGAGGGAAACAGAGTCAGAAAGGTATCACAGTTGAGAAAGGTTGACACTGGTCTAAACATGTGCCACTTTGTATTTATAAGTGTGTATAATTATCCTTTGGTGTGTTGGCACTCAGAATTTCATACCAATGAACAAAATGTAATTACTACCTTAGACGTTTACATCTTAGTAGAGGGATAAAGCAAATATTTAAAGTTAAATTATTATAGATTAAATCAGAGGACAAATGTTGTGGGGAAAAGGAAGACAAGGAAGTACCCTATGGTACACCACCTGTGGAGTCTTGTGCAATGTCAAATAGGACCGTCCAGGTCATTGAGAAGATCATCTTTGTGCAAAGACCTGAAGGAACAGCAAAGGGAGCACACGTGTATCTGGAGACGTGTTTTAGTTAGAGGCATCAGTGCAAAGACTTTCAGGTAGAAGTGTGCATGGATGACAGGTCAACAGGGATGAGAGAAAATAGTTAAAGACAGTGAGTGAGAGGAAAAAGCAGATGTTACATGAACAGATAATGTAGGAATTTTTAGATCATTATGAGAGTTTTCCACTTAAACTCTATGACATGGAGAGCTATTGGTGAACTATAATAAGAAAGAATTAGAATTTAATTTGTTTTATTTTATTTATTAAATTATTTTAATGACAATATTTGAATTTATTCTCGGGGCCTACCAAGCGGAACTCAGGAGATTCAGTGCCACTCCCGCATTCCTCAGTCAACCTGGTTGATGATGGCATTTGTGCTAAGGCCCCAGCATGTGGTGCGGGTCAGGCTCTGCAGCTACCTCATTTCCTAAGTGAGGTAACAGCGGTTTAAGGAGTTTACATGCTTGTGCTTCAGGATTACGTACCCCACATCCTGCCTGACCAAAGTGCCCGACATCTCTCCACAGTTCACCGAGCCTCTTCACTTTGCTCTTATTGTCCTTTGGTATCCTCATTCTGTGGATGATGTCCAAAGGTTAGTTTACATTGAAAATTGCCTTTCTCCTGGCTTCATTTATTTGTATATCACCTATGAATGGTATCATTTTCATTATTTCCTATGACTTATTTCACCGAATGTGGCCCACTCTAAGTTACATCCAAGGGGTAGCAAAAGGCAAGATTTCATCTCTTCATATAACTTAGTTATAATCTATTGTTCACATCGATTATATACAGAGTTGTAATATATTGTTGTGATATATTGTAATCCATCAATATCCATTTACCTGCCATTGGGTTGTTTTCAGATCTTGGTTATTGTAAATAGTGCTATAGTGAATATAGGTGTGCACATATTTTTAAAATACCATTTTGTGTTCTTTGGATACATATCTAGGAGTACATTACTTGATAAGATAGAAAGGTTTTTTTGTGTGTGTTTGTGTATATGTGTGTATCTGTGTTTCATGCCAGGGCATGAATCCTGGGCCTCATATATGCAAAGTCTCATTGAAGTATTCTGCTATTCTCTCACCAAACTGCTTCTGTGCTCCTTGACAGCTCTATTTTTGAGTTTTTGAGAATTATCTGTCTGTCTGTATCTGTCTGTCTGTCTGTCTGTCCGCCCGCCTTTCCACCCATCCGTCCTTCCATCCGTCCATCTGTCTATCTGTCTATCATCTCTTTTTGTCTATCTGTCTATCATCTGTCTGTCTGTCTGTATTAGTATCTGAACCAGTTTACTTATTTATTTTATATAGCTTTAAAAATCTAAATAAAATTTCATTGTTGCATTATAAAAGAAGTGTAACATTGGTTTATAGTCTAAAAGCTATGTTTTTTTAAAATAAAAAAAATTGTGCAGGGAGAGGTCACAATCAGCTATGCTCAGGTGTTACTCCTGGCTCTGAATTAGGAATGAATCCTGGCGGTGCTTGGGGGACTATCATGTGATGACGGGCATAACTCCTGGATCCGCTGTGTGCAAGGCAAATGCCCTATTATATTACCTTGCTGATCCCTAAGTTTTGTTTTTAAGAATCACTTTGGTAGTTATACATTATAATTTGTAGAGCTGAAAAAGAGTAAGAGTGGCATGATTGAAGATGTTTAATAATCAAGGTGAGCATTATTGGTGACTTAGGGTAGAAGTGCCTTGAGGCATCGAGAATCAGTTCCAGTCTTAATGTATTTTGAATGAAGAACTACCAGGAACTTTGAAAATATCAAAGGCTTTTTGAAGAACCATCTGAAGTTTAGTTTGGGACATGTTAATTTGAGATGAATGCATACATCCAAATGGAGATGTGGTGTGACTAGGCAAAAGGAATGGAGATAAAAATTTATGACAATGAGAGTGTCCATATGTGAACTTCAAAGATGCTATCAGCTGCTTGGAAAAAATTTGTAATTCTTTGGTTAGTATAATTTGAAAAATATATGATTTATGTTTAACTTTGGTTTTGGAAAAATAGATTTATTCTTTTTTTCAATTCTTTGTACTGCTTGAAGTATTATGCTAATGCAGTTTTAGTCACATCTATACACAAGAATAAGACCATTATAAATAAATAATGCAAATATATAGAATTTATCTGAGAGAATTTATTACAAAGATATCAGAAGACTGGAAAAGCAAAAAAAATAGAGGAATCAGATATAACCCCATATATTAGCCACAGGGATCAGCTCACAGTTGTAAGGCCAATAGAACAAACTGGACAAAATTGGTTTCTTGAACCTCAGAAGTTGGAAACGCTTGTGTCTAGGGTTGGACCTCTTGGGAGAGAGTTTACTGTGTGTATTGTGCACAGACCACTGAGGGAAGCATGGCATGGCTTATGCTCTAATCACTTCGGAAGAGTGTGGCCAGCTGGTGCTGATATCTCTGAGGGGTTTGGGCAGCTGGTATAGGGAGTATTGAAAGAAGCCATTGCTGCTAGCAACATAAAATTGTACAGCTATAAGTGTACTTTGCTGCTGGAGGGACGCTGACAGCATCTAGGAAAAGAAAGTCTCTTCTCTCATCCTCCCACCTTCTAATTTCCCACTAGTCCTTCTCTTTGGCAGACCCTAATAGGAGGCCAGCTGGCAAGGGAGCCTGGGAAATACGGTGCCCCAGAATCACAGAGCAGAGAATTGAAGGGTGATGGAAGAGTCAAGAGACAATAAGTACATAACGGACACATATACTGTGAATGCTAAGATCTGAATACAGTGTTAAAACCTTATTCCATCGAAATATTCTGTAGAGTAGAACACTTCACATTTTAAGTCACACCACTTTATTTGTTGATGAGTAATGGAAGATTACATTTGCTGTTGAAGAGGATAAAAACTTAAAATTAAAGAATAATTTGGTTTACAAAACTTCTAAGCATTTTATTTTTTGTCTCGGGCAAGAAATTAATTTATTCAATCAGCAAAATTTTATCACATATTTATCATGTATCAAGTACTGGTAATCTTGCTCCTAAAATATATTAGTGGGTCAGAGTGATAGTACTATGGGTAAGATGCTTGCCTTGCAAGGGGTCAGCCCAAGTCTGATCTCCGGCACCATATATGGTCCCTAGAATCCTTCCAGGAGTGAATCCTGAGTGAAGAGCCAAAGCCCTAGATGCTATTGGGTGGCTCGAAAACAACCAAACGTATTAGCTATGCATCAGATAATGACAGTTCCACGGAGCTCTTATAGAGGAGAGGGAGATGATGATAGCATGATAAGTAAATTAAATAGTATATTAGGAGTTTAAAAGTTCTATGAAAAAAAAATAAGGCAAATTGATATCACAAGAAGGCAAATTTAAACTGGATGATGGACTATGACTCAGAATTACATGACATTTGAGGAAAGGCTTAAAGAAGGTATGGAAACTAGATTATGGTTGGGAAAATATTATTTTCTTCTTTTTGATAATAACCATCCTCACAGTTGTGAAATTGTGTCTTACTTTAGTTTTAATTTACACTTGCCAGTGACTGACAATATTGAACATCTTTTTATTGACCATTTGCAGGTATTTGGAGGGATGTGTATTAAATCCTTTTCCCAATTTTTATTGAGAATAGAACCTTATGGTTTTTGGCAGTTTTCCAGTGTTCAAATCTCTTTTTTTTTGTTGCATACTCTTATTTGCAAAACATAATAGAAATTCTAGTTAACTGAAGAATTATTTTGTGTCCAGAGACAATGAAATGAATATTATATTAGCTTTAATGCTTTCTAGGAAAGTTACTTTTATAGTGTGCATAAGCTTATACTTTGATATAAATATATATGTATATTACTTTTAAGTGCTAGACAGTAATTACTGTCTATAGGTTGAGAGCCAAGAGGCTTTTCTTTACATCCCAAGTGAGAAAATGTGGTTGTGTTCTGTGTCATCGCTGCGTGAATGGCTTGGACTCCCAGTAAGTCATTAGGGATGCTGCTTCTCATAGTCCATTTGAATCAGCCACACTGTGAGGGGGAGTACCTTCAGACCATCGTTTCTTCTACTTTTGGTTCCTGAATATAGTTCTTGTCTTGGATCCAACAGAAAGCTCAAGGAATATTTACCCTGATAGTGATAATTCCAATAAAACATGTAATATGATGTACTTTTAACAGATAGGGAACTTTACTCTTACTTTTGTTTCAGAAACTGCAAAACCAAAATTGGAACACACATAGAAACAAAATATGAGTCAGCAACATCCAAACTATATTTTTAATCTAGTTTGAGGTGGTAGATTATAATGGTAACTTTCCTACTCTTCTTCTTTTCTTTGTACACTTGAATAAATTTCAAAATTTGGCAAACTTCTAGATTTGTTCTACTATTTAGATTTATTAATTGTCCTGCTATTTATTTTACTGTGTATTGTGTGTGATTTATAAAATGTTCTGTTATTTATTGTGTGCGTGCTGTGTGTGCACGTGCGTGCGTGTGTGTGTGTGTGTTGTGTGTGTGCTGAGGATCTGAATCAGTACTCAGAGTTCTGAGCCTGTCATTTTGATTTATGGTCGATAGACCAATGCTGAAACTAGGACTTTGAGGAGGATATGGCAATGCTGACCTTTGAGTGCTGGGACCTTCCAGGTGGGCTTGAGGACTTCCAAGGTCACACCTGACCAGTGGTTGGGAGCTTCTAGGGATATATCTGGTGATGTTCTGGGGGTTATTTAGGGCCTGAGATCTAACCGGTGTCCAAGACATGAAAGGCATGAGCGCTACCCCGTACTATCTCGCAGGTCTCTCAGCAGTCATTTTTATAGGAGTCACTATTTTTTTTTCTGACCAATAGAGCTAGTTCACTTTTATGAAGGTTTGTAGATTTTTGATAGCTATTTGCTCCTTTTTGTTTTGTGTTTAGCTTAAAGATTTTGGGGTTAACATTATGTGCCATGGAAATAATAAGATAGAACATTGAATTGTTACACTAACTACTGTTTATAAAAGATACGTTAGTGTTAAACAGTGTTTCACTTTCCGTACTTAATTTGTTTAGTAAATTTGTCCATATCTCAGTGTAGAAGTAAAGTAATTGTGATAGATAATGGGTTATCGATTGGTTCTATGTTAGTCATTGAATAATAAAAGCATGAGATTTAAATGGGTTTAAATCTTTGTCCTGCAGTTGACTTGTATTATCCTTAAACCTTTGTTTCATAGCAATTTTCCATTGATAAATTGGGGTTAACATTACATATGCCTGTAATATTCATCGACTTAGAAGGATTAAGAGAGATTATATGTGTCACTGTTTCTTCTTGAAAATAGTTCATTATAGCACAAAAAACATTTTTTGTGTGTGATTTGATTTAATTGTATGCAAATAATTTTTTTCACGTGTCCTCTTTTTGGAAATTAGGATTCAGAAATAGTAGTCCTTTCTAACCAATCCCTAGCAGCTGATTAAACACTATGGGAGAACTGGGAAATATGAAAGATGGCAAATGAAATCCTGCCAGAGAGAACAGTCTAATCTCAAAGGACATTTTCAACAATAGCCTGGGCCCTATGCCTAGTACTTAGAGGGGCCTATGGTAAGACACTCCCATCTCTCACGGTACCATTCCAAGAATCAGACTTGTTAGTAGTTGGCCTATTTAATAAAGTCATGACCACTTGTTCAGCACTGCATATGGTTGGTTGTCATTTCCAGCTGCCCTTTGGGCTAAAGTGTAAACAGTGAGTAGATTGTTATGTTCTTCCATTAAGCTTAAAGCTGTGATCTCATGTCTGTACCACATATGTCTGAAATCAGAAGTATGTCCTTTTCTGATCTTGTGGAAGAGAAGCAGTACTGTGTCTTAAAGAGTGACTTCATTTTCTAAACTTCTTTTTAAACTTTTATGTTTATGTGAGCCACAGAACAAAATAAATATACAAAAACGCCAAGAACATCCTAGGTAGAATATCAACATGAGACCACATAGCAGAATATAGTGTCAAGAGAAGTGCCTAATTTGGTGACTAAAATTCCTATATGTTTGGCATTTTCACACAAGACAGAAATATGGGCACTAATCCAACAGTGCACAGTCATAAAGAAAACCTCAGTGCAATGGATTTGAAATAAGTACAATAGTTAGTCTGAGTGGCCAAGACGCTTGACAGAAGTGGCTCCTAGTCTGGCCCATTTGCTTATTTTCCTCAACAATGGCTAATCAGAGATGTGGTTATTATTGTTGGAGATGAGAACTACCAGGTGTGATCCTAAGCTCCCCTCCTCCCAAAATGACAAAAACAAAAAAAATGGTTTGAGAATGCATTATTAGATAATGTAATATGCTGGGAGCAGTATGTATAAGGTGTCCTGAATTTTGGTTGAAAGACAAGAAAAATTAAATTCTTCCTACTTGAAGGAATCCTGTAGATATAATCTGGTGATGAAAAAACATTTTTTTCATGTTTGTTGGGTTTTAACATGTGGTTTTCCAGTGCACCAAATGTGAGACTTCAGGTGAAATTCTACCTTACTCTGATCATCAGTTTCCTCATCTGAATATAGAGGTGATAGGCAACATGATTTTAGGATGCTTTTGTCTTTGAAATCACCCAGATCCTATGCTTTTTATGAAAATCAATTAAAGAATAATTTAGTGTTAAATTATATGCAGATAATAAGTGCAAGGTGAACAAAGATGTGAAGTCTTGTGAATGGGGACTGACTTTAATAACAGGATAACCTTTAAAATAAAGTTTTAACTTGTTTCATCAAAGTGATTATGTTCGCATTGAATAGTACTAGCCTGGGTGCAGGTATTAGCATTACCAATTTCCATTTGTTTAATCACAGGAAATTTATTTAAGCATCTTTAATCTTCAGTTTCCACATCTGTAATATTGTGATTACCTTAATGATCTTGGTTTTGCTGAGTGTTAAGTTTTATGTCAGATGCTAAGGTTATAAAATGGTCCATTCTTATTAGGTACTATAAGTGTACCCTTCCATGGACAATGTGACTTAAGTCTTTTGTTTTAGAGGTTGAAGAAATCTCGGAGGCTCAGTTTAGACCTGGAATAAAAGTGTCTGAGAGCAGGGATTTTGGTTTTGTTCATTGGTGTAGCCCCAGAGTTTTGAACCGCACCAAGCACATAAATATACATATTGAGTGAATTAATAAAAGAATAGTGAGGAAAAGAATCTAAGATTAAGTAGAGCTTTCCTTATCTGGAACAAGATAGACTGACAATAAGCCAAGCCTCAGGACAACTTGTGATTGGAGATGCATATAGGGAGAGTCTTTGTAGGTGCTGTCCCTGAATTCTTCCACAGTTAAATACCTTACTCGCCCTTTCTAGTATTCGAATGTAGAAAGAGCCTCATGTGTTAGCTCTGAGAAAAAGTATATTTGCTTGTTGATTTTTACTGCCTAGGAAATTGTGTAACTTTGTGACAAGTAGCTCTGCAGCAACAACGAACTCCAGGTTGCTCTTCAACTTTTCTTTAATTTTTATATCCTAGCTCCCAGAAGTCCCTCACCATATATACACTATACCACACAGCGTTCCTGCATAGTCACTCTTTTACTTTCCTATGGAGAATTATTCTGTGCTATATGAGAACATATGTGCTTTAGTGTTCGAGTTTTAGATTTTCTCTGGTTTTCCTTTGGCATTTCCCTGAACAGTCTCGAGGCTTGTTTAAGTTTACCGCAGCAGTGGTACCATGTCAGAGTGATTCTACACTGTCCAGATTCAGGGAAGGAGGAGTGAGGTTAGGGAGTTTGGCGATAGAAAGCAACTAGGAGGGTCTTTGCCGTTTTTCTTATATGACCTTTTTGGGGGTTGGAGGACGTCTGGGCTGTGTCCTGCAGTGATCAGGGCTCACTACTGATTCTGTGTTCAGGGATCATGTGTTCAGGGATCACTCTTGATTCTGTGTTCAGGATCATTCTACTATATTTGGGCAGACTACAGGTGGTGAGGGGGATCAAATCAGGGTCATCCGCTTACAAGGCAAATGAGTTACATCTGCGCTATCTCTCTGGTCCTATATTACTTATGGCGGAAGAGAGATAAAAGAGCAGAGAGGTGAGACTTGTAATCTTATACTTTAATCGCACTTTTGCAATCATTTATTTTTATTATCTTAATGCAAGGAGCTCTTTGTCTCTTCAAGAGAAAAACTCATGATATTAGAGCAAAGGGCTTTGTTTAGAAGACCTGGATTTTAGTTCTAGTTGAACCACTGCCTTCTGAAATTATTGTGGAAAATGATCTTCTCTTGTTTGTGTTAGTTAATTTTGTCAAGATGATGATACTACTGATTTTTCCAAGTTATTGTACAACTTAAAAGAAATAGTACATAGAAAAAAGTTTCATTGTCCAAGTGGGAGTATGAAATGATTTTTTTAGGTTATCATTTTAGCACTAACCTTTGTAAAGAAGCTAGCACAATTCTTGGAAAATATAGCATTTATTGATTGAGTACAAACATTAAAAACATTTGTTAAAACTTAGACAGGACAGGTTTAAATCTTTTCTGCCATTTACTAGCATCATAATCAGAGCCTAGATACTATAGAGAAATTAGTAACTTCATTGTGCAGTGATCTGAGATTTAATGAGATACTGAGAAGAATAAGTAGTAAACACAGCACATAGTGTGTAGTCAAAACACTTGTTTTTTATTAGTATGCATCTCTCTTTTTATTCTCCCAGATGTTTCAATTTTAATTATTCATTGTCTTTCATCTCTTCGCTCTCTCCACCCCACTTCATTTACCTTCTTTCAGCAGCATTTGTCAGTGGCAATTGTAGAGACTGAAAACAGAGATTTGAAAGAATGTGGAGGTAGTAAGTAACTGGTCAGCACCAGTCAGCACCACATGTCCAGCAGAGCACCAAGGACATGAAAGCAAAAGGGCAGCTAGGCACACATAAATACAAACAACAGGAGCATAAACACATGTACAGTGTTCTGAATAACTCATTGTTAAAGTAGCTAAAGATTTTTCAAATGAAATTCAT
>JAJIBD010038263.1:0-22500 GCA_021461705.1 Cryptotis parvus | reverse complement strand
AAATCAAGGAAGGAGGTTAGAGTTGTGAATGGATGCCCAGAGCCGGGGACCCTTCTCTTCCTAGTTCTCTGCTACAGATGCTGTGTGCTTTGGTGTCTTGTAGGTAAACAGTGATTCCCTCTCATCCCTTTCCCTTCAGTGTAATAGTTTATTTGATTTTACCCTGTGGTCTCCATTTTTGTCATGGATCCATTTAGTACTGGTTCATGGGAGCAATAAGCACATTACTCCTGAAAAACTATTTCATAGAGCTTTGAATGTATTGTGAGGTGTAAAAATTCAGCCTTTTTTTGAAGGTTTTTTTTTAAGCCAAACTATATATTTTTCTGATTCATTTAATGTAAATCTGCATTCACTTAATGCCTATTAGGAACACAATACTTGCACGTATTCATCTGATCTTCACAATAAATCTTAAAGGAATATAGGTAGACTCTAGTTTTACTGGTGGGGATATGGAAGCTTAGAGTCAAGTAGCTCGTTCACAGATCTAACGAACAAGAAGTCAAGAAGTCTGGCCCTCTAAATCCCTATTTCTTTGACTCGATCATATCTCCTGGCAGTGGCTACTGTTAATACTGGTGGTTTTCCAGTTCTAGGCAATATGGATACAGATTAAATTTTTACTTTTGAAGAAGTAAAATTTAATAGGTTAGGCATCATAATTGTAAATGTTTTCAAAGGACTTTCTCTAAGTCTCGTGAAGTTTGAGGTGGTGTTTCTATGAGAAAGAAAAGCAGACCTGGATAAGCAATGTAAGATTCTCTTCCCTAACAAATAGTATGGTTGTGAAAACCAGACATTTTGTGACTTGAGAGATATGCTTGTATAGGTGTTTAGTGATAAATTCTTTTGCATGCAAGACAGTCAGTTATCATAATTACCTCTTATAACAGCAAATTTTACACAATGGTTCATAGAAACAGTTGGATTCTCCTGGTTTCATATATTTGTTCACTAGAAAACCTCAGCATCAAATTGAAGTGAGAAACTTAAAAGCAAATAACTAAAAAGAAGGGAGTGGATGGTGATAAGCCTTTGCAGCTTCCACAATAATAATTTATTAAAGCGTATGTGCGTATGTATACATTTTTTCTACCCTTTGCTACTCAAAAATTAGATTATATGAGATGCAATGTGCTAATCATATTTTAAGAGGCTATTTTAATTAATTGACATCCTCTGAACTTTAGATATGTGAGATGTTCAATACATACTGTTTCAAGGTTCTCATCCCGTTTCCCCACAAGGCTATACTCAACACCTACTTTTGTACTGAAGCAGCTCTATTTTATCTGATACTCCTGGTGAGGCTTTTTTGGTAAGAAATAGAAGTTGGAAATTTGATCTTATGCTTTTCTAGAACTTCAATCAGCAATGACATCCTTATTTTATCTCACAGTAGTTTGTACAGTTTGTTAAATGTTAATCATCTAGACTGACCAGAAAAAGCATACTATTTCATTATAGGGAAAATATGGAGAGTTAGTTAGCTAACAGATATTTTTAAAAATACTGCAGTGAACACATGTCTAATGCATTCAGTTCCATAAGCTTCTCTATCTAGTTTTATCTTTAAAATATTTTCATTGTGCCTGATTCTCTTATCTGTAAAATAGCAATACCATTTAAATTTTTTTATTTAATAACATGCAGTGATTGGATTTCAATCATATAATGTTCCAACAACCTTCCCTCAGCAGTGTACATTTCCTACCAGCAGTGTCTCCAGTTTCCCACCCCTCACTCCCCCCCACCCCCACTGTCACTGCCTGCCTCTAGGAGAGGCCATCCTCCTTCTCCACCTCCTCCTCCTCCCTTCTTCTTCTTCCTCTTCTTTCTCTTCTTGTTCTTGTTCTTCCTCTTCTTTCTCTTCCTGTTCTTCTTGTTCTTGTTCTTGTTTTTCTCTTCTTCTTCCTCTTCTTTCTTTTCTTGTTCTTGTTTTTGTTCTTCTTGTTCTTGTTCTTGTTCTTCTTCATCATCTTCTTCTTCTTCTCCTCCTCCTCCTCCTTCTCCTTCTCCTCCCTCTCCTTTTCATTCTCCTTTTCCTCCTCCTCCTCCTCCTCCTCCTCCTCCTCCTCTGCCTCCTCCTCTTCCTCCTCCTCCCTCTTCTGTCTCTGTCTTCTCTTTTTTTGGCATTATGGTTTTCAATAGAGGCACTGAAAATTTATCATGTAAATTACCTACTTTACCTACTTTCAGGTTCTTTACTTACTTTCAGGCTCTTGTCCAGAGTGTTTATTTCCAACTATTATAGTTATAGGATCCCTTCCCTATCCTAACTGTCCTCAGTGTCCCCACTCACCTCAAATACACACTGTGGCAAGTTTCCAAAAGTGAAACAATCCTCCTGGTCCCGGTTTCTTCTGTTGTTGGATATGAGCGATATGAGTTTCATTCTTTTATATCCCACAAATGATGCAGTCATTCTGTGTCCCTTGTTGGATGACAGGCTTAGCTAGTTTGGGAGCTTTTCTGTTTTACCCATTCACAGCTTAATCTACTTACATGTTCTTAAGCCAAGGTTAATTCTAATGAGATTTCTCTTCTATGTAAGCACTGATAGAGGGTGTGGGAGTTACAAAAGTCACCTTGAATATGAATAACTTCTCACTTATTATACATCTACTAAGACTTCTATGTTATCTAGATTGAGCACAGCTCCTCTTTATACCCACTGCACCCAGCGTGGGACAGTTAGAGTTTACCAGGAGACTGCCACCCTGGCTATGTTGAGACTATCATTAAGATTATAGGAAGGATCATATTAGTTTGCCTTCACACAGGCGAGTGTGACCCTTTTAGTAGAGATCGAGATACTCAGAATCATCCTGGTGCAGATAATAAATAAGTAGGACCTAGTGGGTACCGCCTAGATTACATGAAGCCCATGAAATTAAGATGTATTACTTTATATTAGTCCCCCTCTCCAGTGTTATTAAATAAAAAAAATTTAAATGGTATTGCTATTTTACAGATAAGAGAATCAGGCACAATGAAAATATTTTAAAGATAAAACTAGATAGAGAAGCTTATGGAACTGAATGCATTAGACATGTGTTCACTGCAGTATTTTTAAAAATATCTGTTAGCTAACTAACTCTCCATATTTTCCCTATAATGAAATAGTATGCTTTTTCTGGTCAGTCTAGATGATTAACATTTAACAAACTGTACAAACTACTGTGAGATAAAATAAGGATGTCATTGCTGATTGAAGTTCTAGAAAAGCATAAGATCAACTTAAAGGCCCTACTTTTATTTATATATTTTATAATATTTAAGAATAATTGTGCATGTATTTATTATTTCTTTTGTGTAAAATATTTTGCAAGGAAGTGTGAGAATATAGAGAAGCCAGGTCTTTGTTCTTACCGTTTAAATATTTTGGTTGGTTGGAATTACTTATAAAATATAATGGTATATTATTTTTGTTGTTGTTTCTGGGCCACTAATAGCAGTTCTCATGCTTACTCCTGGCTTTGCACTCAGGGATCACTCCTGGTGGGCTTCGGTAACCATCTAGGATGTAAGGGATCAAATTGGGAAGGGCTGCATGCAGGACAGAAACCTTACCCACTGTACCATTTTTCTGGTCCTGATATACATGTTATCTATCTACCTACCACTCTATCTCTCTATCTATCTGTCTGTCTGCCTGTCTGCCTGCCTGTCTGCCTGCCTGCCTGCCTGCCTGCCTGTCTGTCTGTCTGTCTGCCTGCCTGTCTGCCTGTCTGTCTGTCTGTCTGTCTGTCTGTCTATCTATCTATCTATCTATCTATCTATCTATCTATCTATCTATCTATCTATCTATCTATCTATCTATCTATCTATCTATCTATCTATCTATCTATCTATCTATCTATCTAATCTATCTGCTTTATTGGGTCACACCCGGCAATGCTCAGGGGTTACTCCTGGCTCTGACTCAGGAATTATTCCTGGCAGTGCTCGGGGACCATATGGGATGTCAGGGGATTGAACCCAGCCCGGCATGGGCTGGCCACATGCAAAGCAAACACCCTACCCGCTGGAGTATCGCTCTGGCCCCTGATATACGTTTTAAAGGTTGTGTAAAGTTGTATACAATAAGTATTGAGTCCTATAAAACTTAAAATTTTAGATTTCTTTGTTTGAAATAATTCGAATAAAAGTAAAACATAATTGCCTGGAATAGTGTCAGTTGGTTTCTTAATGATAGAAAAGGAAGGAGAAGAAAGTGAGGGTGGGCAGGCATTGACAGTATAAAGACAGTGTGAGCAATAAGAATAGCCTAGTAAGAATAGAAGATTAAAAATATGGACTACTGAAAGATTATTAGATCTGATAGAAAGATTGGTTGTATCCGGAGGGAGGACCTCAAGTACTACTTAGGAGTTATGACTTCTTCACTCAATCAGGGGAGAGCCAGTGATAAGAGAGTTGTGTGATAAAAAGGATTAGCAGTAAGTCATATTTGGAAAGAGAAATTATATTAGGAAACTATTTTAGAGTCCGTTGCAAAGTTCTGGGTATAAAGCGTACTAAAGTCCTGTACTAATGCGAGTATGGTAAGAAGGTATGAGAAATGTGGTTAAGGAAGTGTTTATGGAAGAGTTCCTCAAAGACTGGCTTTGAAGACCAAGGATGAAAAGTAGTGGAGGCCAGATAAGGCCAGACAATGGTAAGATACTTCTCTTGAATGCGGCAGACCCAGGTTCTATTCCTGGCATTCCATATGAGCACTGGTTAGGAGTGATTGATGAATGTGGAGCCAGGAATAACCTCTGGATATAGAGTTCATGTTTTTAACTTGGATGATAGTTCCTAGAATGATACTCTTCTGGTTAATAATAAATTAACAAGGCAATAGAAGAAACTAGTGATGAATCAAATCTAATTTTTATTTTGTTAAACATAACATAGTGTCCAAAACAGCAAGAACAACCGGTGCTGGCGTGGATGTGGGGAAAAAGGGACTCTGATCCACTGTTGGTGGCAGTGCCTACTGGTCCAGCCCTTTTGGAAAATAATATGGGCATTCCTCCGAAAACTAGATATTGAGCTCCCATTTGATCCAGCAATAGCACTCCTGGGAATATACCCGAGAGATCGAAAAACACATAGCAGAAACACTATCTGTACTTCTTTATTCATCACTGCGCTATTCACTATAGCTAGAATCTGGAAACAACCTAAATGCCCGAGAACAGAGGACTGGCTAAAGAAACTGTGGTTCATCTACACTATGGAATACTATGCGGCTGTCAGAAAAGATGAAATTGTGAAATTTACCTGCAAATGGATGGACATGGAGACTATCATGCTGAGTGAAATTAGTCAGAAGGAAAAGGACAGATATAGAATGACTGCATTCATTAATCGGACATAAATAGATACCAGTGATTTACTAAATGTGGGAAATGGTAATGGCAGATTAAAACTCACCATTGAATATATACAAAGAGACTTAAGTGATAAACTCTAAATATCTGCAGGGCTAGCCACAATGTGTAAAAGAAGAGGGAGAGAGATGCAGAGACAGAGAGAGAGAGAGACAGAGAGAAAGAGAGGAAACTGGGGTACCTGCTATTAAGGCAGCATGGGGGTGGGCCGGAGGGTGGGGTACATTGGTGGTGGAAATGGGGGCACTGGTGGAGGGATGGGTGCTGGTATACTGTATTACCAAGAACCAATTATGAACACCTTTGTAATTGTATGTCTCATGGTGGTATAATAAAAAATTTAAAAAAATAATAAAATGGTAGAGGATGGTGTGGGGGTGTAAAAAAAAAAAAAAACATAACATAGTGGAGTAGATAGTATAAATGTCTAACGGCCATTTGATGACTGTTACATTTCAGAGAAGTGAGAGGATACTCCATATTAGGGCTATCTGTAGATAAAAGTGTCAACTAGCTTACATATTAAGGAATGGTATGTTTGGTAAAAAGAGAGAGTATTTAGCTTTTGAATGGTATTTTCTGAGTATTCCCTTTAATTAAAGAATAGCGGATTTTATTGCCTTTTCCTTCTGACTTTCCCTTTTTATTTTTAATGCTATTATCTATAAAGTAATGCATACTGGTTGGAGACTAAGACTTCAGTAATGGACAAAGCAGACATGATCCTGTCCAAGCTTATCATATATTACAAGCTTGGGAAAAATAGTTTTCCCACTGTTTCCTATTTTTCTTCCAACCTACCACAAGATTATGATATGTATTTTTTTTTTGCTTTTTGGGTCACACTTGGTGTTGCTCAGGGGTTACTTCTGGCTCTGCATTCAGGAATCACTCCTCGTGGTACTCAGGGGGACCATATGGGATGCCGGGGATTGAACCCGGGTCAGCTGCTTGCAAGGCAAAAGCCCTACCCGCTGTACTATTGCTCCGGCCCTATTATGATAATATCTATGCATGCATTAATCTCTCTGAGTCTGGAACAGATCTGGTAACAGATTCCTTTCTTTCCTCTTGTTGAAACTTTTTATTATTTTATATTGTGAGCAATATTCTGTATGAGTGTAAATTTAGTAATGTATTAAGTTATCACTGAAGTTTCAAAAACTGCTTTTCTTTCACTGGGGAGGTTTTTATTGTTAAGCTTATGAGCAAGTTCCTTGGGAAAAACTTTCATATTGTCTGAAAGGTCAGAAAAATATTATTTTGTAAAATAGTCTCATTTCTCACATCTAGACTTCTTTTTAATGCTGTGAAATTTGTTTGAATGCAGTCTAATCTGCAAGTAGATTTCAGACTTTGTCTCCTGTGCTGATTCTACTTCTAATTAAACCAGAAAATCTAACCCAGGTTTTCATCTTAACTTTCCCTCCACCCTTCCATAATTAAATGGAGGAATCACTTGATCACTTGAATCCCGTTATTCATCGATTTGCTTGAGTAACATTTCCATTGGACTCTATCACGTGACAATGTAGCCCAATGGCATCTGGTTGATTCAGGAATATGAAGAGCCTCAAACCATTCCTTCAGGGTCTTGACAAGGAAATCTGACCATCTTGTAGGTGGGCGGCCACGTGATCTTCTGACATCCCCCTGGGATCCAGTCGGTAACGGCTCTAGTCCAGGGGTTGTCTCCAAATCGCATTACATGTCCAGCCCATCTGATTTTTGATGCCTTGGCAAACGAGACAGCATCCCTGATTTTGGAATAGCGAAGGAGGTCGGAACTCTGGATTCCTTCTCTCACTTGAGTGAGGCGTGATATTCCAAGCATAGCTCTTTCGATTCCTCTCTGGGAGACCCGAATAGCATTCTCATCCTGCTTTCGTAGGGCCCAGGTCTCTGAGGCCTATGTTAATGCAGGGAGAACGGTGGAGTCAAAGAGATGTGCCCGGAGCCGGAGGTTCTTTGTCCTTTTAGCTATTTCTTCGATGCCTTTGAAGGCATTCCATGGCGCTCTCTTCCTCCTGCGCAGCTCAGGTTTTAGGTCGTTCATCATGTTGACTTCTCGATCTAGCTACACATAACTGCTGCATTCAGAGATATTTGTTCCATTGAGAGTGAATGGGGTCTCTGGAACTAGTTCATTTTTCATAAACATAGTTTTCTTTAGAATCAGCTGTAGACCTATCTTTCCACATTCTTGATCGAGTCCGCCAGCATTTGTGCTGCTTGGCTAATGTTTGGTGTTATTAGAATGATGTCATCACCGGGCGGAGGTGGTGTAGTTGCCGACCATCTATCTTCACTCCCATTCCTTCCCATTCTAATTGTCGCATGATGTTCTCGAGGGTGGCGCTGAAGAGTTTTGGTGAAATGGTATCACCCTGTCGAACCCCTCTTTTGACATCAACGATCACTTCCTTGTAGAATGGTGAGATCCTGGTGGTGAATCCGTAATACAGCTCACGAAGGATCTTGATGTATTGGGTTTGAACACCCTGTTTGGCTAGGGCTTCGATGACCGCTTCAGTCTCCACAGAATCAAAGGCTTTCTTTAAATCAATGAACGTGAGACAGAGTGGCATCTTGCACTCCCTACAAACCTCAATGAGCTTGAGGAATAGGAATTTCAATTTAGACTGGGAATTCCAGATTTGTAAAAAGCGAAAAGCTCATTGAAGGGATGATATCTGATTACAAAGGTCTGAATATGCGCTGATGGCCCCTAATGCACTTCACACTCACTCTGGTGCAGGACTTGCATTTTGCCTTAGTTATCACTTTATGTGTTAGAATATTGTAAATGCTCTTATATAGTAGAATGGTCACTTGTCATTTGTCACTTGTCTTCCGTTGTTCATCGATTTGCTCATGAGGGCGCCAGTAATGTCCCCCATTCGTTGGGAATGAGGTCCATTATTGTTACTGTTTTTGGCATATTGAATACACCACAGGTAGCTTGTCAGGCTCTGCCGTGGCTCTGGGTTCATCCAGGGGGCTCAGAGACTGAGTAGAATTGTATTAGGTAAAAATCTAGTAATACTTTGCAATTAAAAAGGACATTATTGATAAAAGAAAACTCATTTTTTTTAGGAAACTCATTTTAAGAGTAGGATCATTTGTCATATTGGAAGGAATGATGTAAATCTGAATGTTTAAAAATCTTAAATATAAAAATCACTTCTCTAGAGAACTTTTAAATATTTGGTTTGTTTGAAGCACATCTATATTTATATTTTGGGAATCCTTAAAGAACCATGTCAAATTTTCAGTGCTTTAATACTAACCCAGCTTTGAGTTACTGAAATCCACTTTGATAATGGGCCAATCTGGTCACAAAATTTGGACAAGAATTCCAGATACTGGATGACTCAATAATAGTTGTGGACATGTATCCTGTTCTTGGTTATTTTTCTAACCTTTATAGAGATTCTAAATCAATTTTTGAGGTGACTTTTCTTTTCTTTCTTTCTTTCTTTCTTTCTTTCTTTCTTTCTTTCTTTCTTTCTTTCTTTCTTTCTTTCTTTCTTTCTTTCTTTTCTTTCTTTCTTTCTTTCTTTCTGTCTGTCTGTCTGTCTGTCTGTCTGTCTGTCTGTCTGTCTGTCTGTCTGTCTTTCTTTCTTTCTTTCTTTCTTTCTGTCTTTCTTCCTTCCTTCCTTCCCTTCATTACTTCCTTCCTTCCTTCTTCCTTCCCTTCCTTCCTTCCTTCCTTCTTCCTTCCTTCCTTCTTCCTTCCCTTTCTTCTTTCTTTCTTTTCTTTCTTTCTTTCTTTCTTTCTCTTTCTTTTCTTTCTTTCTTTCTTTCTTTCTTTCTTTCTTTCTTTCTTTCTTTCTTTCTTTCTTTCTTTCTTTCTTTCTCTCTCTCTCTCTCTCTCTTTCTTTCCTTCCTTCCTTCCTTCCTTCCTTCCTTCTTCCTTCCTTCCTTCCTTCCCCCCCCCCTCCCTCCCTCCCTGCCTCCCTCCCCCCTCTTTCCTCCTTCCTTCCTTCCTTCCTTCCTTCCTTCCTTCCTTCCTTCCTTCCTTCCTTCCTTCCTTCCTTCCTTCCTTCCTTCCTTCCTTCCTTCCTTCCTTCCTTCCTTCCTTCCTTCCTTCCTTCCTTCCTTCCTTCCTTCCTTCCTTCCTTCCTTTCTTCTTTCTTTCTTCGTCACACCGGCGATGCTCAGGGGTTACTCCTGGTTTTTTGCTCAGGAATTACTCCTGGTGGTGCTTGGGGACCATATGGGATGTAGGGGATAGAACCCAGGTTCGGCTGCATGCAACACAGACTCCCTACCCGCTGTGTTATTGCTCCATCCCTTTGGAGGTGAATTTTCAACCTTGAAAATATGTCATTTTTGAAGACAAAAATAAAGCAAAACTTTTTTCTTTTTAAGGAAACATCAAGACAATCATTTGAGGTTGTAGCTTGCCCATGTTTCTCAACCTCCAGAAAGGTTTATAGATTATAAAGAAATCCCTGAGAGTGTGTTTATAAAATGGACGTGCTGCTGTCATACACTTAGAACTATTGCCCTAAACGCAGAAATATATAAATGACCGGCCTTGTATTATTGAAAGTTGCCACACTGTAGCACTCTTGTTGGTATCCATGTTCACTTTTAAATCTATTGGTCTTTTAAATTTTTTTTAAAAATAAATCTTTTAATAAATCTTATTGCTAAATAACCTAAAAATCGCATCCCAGCTTTCAGTATTAAATTGCACTCGTTTTTTGGGGAGGCAGAGAGATGTGTTTACTCTGTAGAGAGATTTAGATTTGATTTTTTGTTTTCTTCATGGTAATTATGTTTGCACTTTGCTGATCACTAGTTGTGCTTTATTACAATGGAAGGTGACAATTTGATTGTCTTCAATTGAAGAAACAAGTAATTTTATATTCACTAAGCTGTCAGGTAACACTAACTCACAGTACTAAGAGCTCCTGGCAATGCGGCTTGCACCTATATTTAACTGCTTTGATGCTTGTGTAACCTCTGCTGAATCAGAAATACTTTTGCCTGCTGGAAATGGTTTTCAGGATTGTACAATGAGGGTTTTCATTAAGTAGACAAACTGAAAATGAACTGCAAAACCATGCTTGTTTTCTCCTCCCCTTTCTCTTTGCCACTCCTCCTTCCTCTTTTCTCTCCCTCCTCCTTCTCTTATTTGGTAGGAACTTGAAATTTATACGATTTCTTTACATGAAAGAGAGGAGCTGCTGGGTTGTTTTATCCAGCTAAAGCGAACCTCAGAGATTAGCTTCTTTATATAATTTTGTTCACTGTCACATTTTGTGTCTTCATTAAAAGAAAAGATATAGGATCACTCTCTTATTCTTTTCAGAGGTCAAAGTCAAAATGTATGCAGTGAAGTTCATATTTTTTTCTCTAAAAAAAGTTATTTTTCTGCTTTGTAATTTTAAATGAATAATTTTAGAAAATATTTCAAAGGTTCCCTGGTTAGTACGCTGGTTTCAAGCTGGCAGGACATGTGTTCACTTTAAACGTTTTTATTTTATGTGAAGAAGAAAGTTAACATGACTATATATATAATCTATATGTATATATATATATATATATAAATTCATTCCGCCATATATATTGTGGACAACTACCCTTTCCTCTAGCCTCTTAGGGGTCTTTTGGTTAAGCTATAAAGTCATGGTGCTTGATTAAAATCCTCTAAGTTAATATTTATAATAGCCATTGTTTGATTTTGTTCTTATTGTTAAATGACTGCTTTCATTTTTATATTCTGAGCCTGGATCTTAAAAGCAAAGAGTCCAACAAGTTATGGGTGGATAAACTGTGAGGGAAAAATTCAATTTAATTTCTATCAAGCAAAAAGCATGGATTGATTTTATGTGTCTCAAGTTTTGATCCAAGGAAGAAACTGTATGCTCAGAGACATATGTAATCATTACAGATTTCTGAAGGTAATCGGGTAGGCAGCCGGTCCTTAGACTAGTTGCTTGCCTCTTCCAGCAGATATTAACAAATTAGACAGAGGTGGTTACGTGATGTAACATTATCAGGAGAAACAATTCATGAGTCAAAGCATTCCAAGACATATGAGCTCTAGTCCAAAGAACAGTCTTAAGCTATATAAAGTGACAGCAATATTGTCAGCTAAATATAAACTCTAGAAACACAAACTTTTGATGACTTGAGAAAAATCTGTTCCAGGTAGTCCCTGTTTTGCAAGAACCTCAGAAGGCCTTTGGTGGCAACGTTTTGGTGCTTTGGTGTGGAAAATAGGAAGTCTTAAATTAAAACTCAAAATATATTAAGCATTTTCTTAGTCTTCAGTGATTTGACTCAATCACCAAGTTTTCTTCTAATAACTTTTTGTGTTAGCATTTACATCCTGAAAGAGCCTCTACAACCTGAAAGACACGTTTTCAGTCTCTATGATATCGCAAAATGCAGTAACCTTTCTATAAATTTTCTCAGTTTCTTATTCAACAGATAAAAGAGAGAAAAACCTAGAAAAATTTGGTGGGTATAAAAATATAAAGAGTTGATTACTTTCTTTGGGCTTTTCCCCAAAGGAACAGAAAAAAGTTTAAAAATTATTTTTTTTCCTTTAAATGGCTGGAATCGGGGACCTCTCTTCACTCTAATTCTTAAACATGGGAATTAGAGGTACAGGACGAATGTTCTTTAATCATTCTTTGCCCTAGGCTGGGTGGACTGGAGGCCTTTCTAGGGGTCTCTAGGTATTGTGCATTTTGGCAATTGAACATATCTGTTACTCATACTCCTTAAAATGAGAGAGCACTGTATTATATTTTTGGAAAATTAGTTGTTTATTTCTCAGTATCAGATCAATTGCAGCATTAAATTAACAGAGAATTATCTCACAGAAATAAGTCTACCTTGGTTGCCGGAGGCTGAGTTCCAAAATAAATGTGAATGTTGGCTTGAATTTTTAATTTTTTTCTTTAAGTAAACCAACTATTAAAATGTTGCTTTATGTTAAAAAAACAGGGCTTCTTTTGAATCAATGTAATACCCGAAAATGAATGCCACTTGATAATGACTTTTAAGTAATAAAAACATTTTAAGAAATCAGGTTAAAATTTGTTCTAATACATTCAGTGGCCTTTTTGAAATGGTTATGTAAGTCTTAAGTTAAAATAATTTTTTAGAAAAATACTTCCCAAGAAAATGTTTTAAAAGTAGTGTGCTTTGCATAACACTTTTTAAAAAGAATCTAACTTTTAAGTAGAAAACTATTTTTAAAAATTAACATCAAATCAGAAAGTTTTGAAGTTCTAGACATATGATTTTCTGGAATAGCGGACATAATAGGTAGACTCTGTGTTATTGTCATTTTATAAAGTTTTAGGCTTGCTAATTTTGACTTCTCTTTGAAGGACATGAAATATAGCTTACTGTCCATGCAAGTTTATAATGACCTAAGCATTCAGATTTTATACTGGGCTTTAAAAAACTACTATTATCTTTCTAGATGTTCTCCTCTGGACTTCTTTGGAAACATCATTTGTTGGAAATCATATCCGACAATCACATTTCCCAAGTCCTAAGTCTTAAAGTTCTTCCTTTTAGCCTGGCATTCTGGGAATTTGCTTGATCTATTGGGCAGAGACATTTCAAACTCAGGGAACTCATGCTGGGAATTTTCCTTTATGTATCCCAGATATGTAATTCTCTTTGGAGGTTTTACTTGATAATAGCCATGCCCCAGAAAACCATCTTGTTTAACCAATGTGATAAGTTGACAATGTAGTTTTTCTCTCTGATTATAATGTACTCTGTGTAGTCAATACACTGGTACCATGTGAGTGTAATTTCCTCTTTTATTTTATCTCAATGCACTGTATTATAAATAAACAGTTAAAAAAACACCAAACAAATCTGTTGCATCTCCTTTTAAGATTGTACCACTGTAGACACTTGTTCTAGTAAAGTAGAATTGGGCACATTTGATTGCATTTAAATTTTTCATGCTTCAGCAGTTTGGCTGGGAGCACAGTAAAGAAAAATCCCATGAGCGAGGATAGTTTAGAATAATAGAACTTGATTTTGTGTATTATAGCGGCAACATTTGCGCTGCTTTAGTTAGGGTTGTGTCAGCACTTCCATTATAAACCCCTGTTTTCAGGGGGTATAAGTAGGGAGATATTTTTTAATACAAATTAAAAAAACAATTCATTTGAATGATTTTTAAGTTATAATAGTGCAAAAAATAAAACAAAGTAAAGTCACATGGAAATTGACCATTTTCACAAGAATTTTGATTCATTTGCTTGTTAGTATAATTCAGCAGCTAAAGTAAGATACCATAGTAAAACATTGGAGTGAAAGTTTTTATAGTGGAAAATACTGATATGAATATTTAAATAAAAGTTGTTCCTTTACATTGGCATTTTAAAACATTAAATAAATGTTTATTTGATTTATGAGTTTTTTCCCTCCCCAGGAGAGTAGTCATGGTATAGTGGTGATAGTAAAGTAACAACCAAAATGCCAAGAATCTTTCCAGCTTCTATGGCTCAGGAAATATTTTAAGAGGAAAGCTAAAGTTAAGGAGTGAAATGAAAGAGGACATAAAAAGGGAAGGAATTTTTAGAGAAGTAACTGAACAAAAATAATCAGCACATCAAATCTAATTATCAGTAAACCTTAGGCATTTAATAAATTATGCAGTCAAAGGAAGTCGTGCACATTTTCCTTTCAAGAATACAATAGAATCACTATCAAAATTGAAAACTACAGTGAAACCAACAATTATAGCAAAACCTGAAACAAACCTGACATTTTTATCAAAAGGAAATGTCTACAGTGGAGTTATACGAGCTGGAAACAACCAAAGTAAGCCTTTTCTTTGAGAACAATGTATCTGGGAACTGTACTGCACACACAAAATTCCATATAATATGCAAGCAGAGGCTAGAGACAGAAAACATAAAATTGCTCTGCTAAAGTAAAATATGCCTCTTATTTCCCTACCTCCACCCTTTCCTTGTCCCTTGAGTGTGGTGGGAATTGAGGACGAACAGTCCGCTTTCCTATTGCTTTATTTTGGCAGCCTATCCCTTATTTGCCACCTAGATACAGATTCGTATTTGTAGGTGCAAAATAAAAGCAAATTGTGTGATGTTATAAATAGGTAGTTTTCTTCAATGGTCACTGGAGGGAATCACCAGAAGACTGTTGATGAAGTAGAGGTGAAGCCTTTCCTCACTAATTGTATTCAGCGTGTAATTTCTAAACTTCCCTCTGAATTTTGATTTTCAATTAACACTCCCCATTTGAAGATAATTTTCTATTTAATGTAATTGCAGGAAATAATTTATTGGCTGATTAAGACTGAGGGCCCAGCCTTCCTTAAGAAAACACTCTAACAAACCAGCCTTTAAACTCAACTCTTAGCTTTGGACAGATTTGGTCTATTTTTACAGCTGCATGGTTGTGTTTAATTAGGATTGTGCACTATTGTTCATTGGTGCAGTTTATAGTTGAAATTATTCTTAAGAGATTTTTCATTTTGGGTTTTGAGTCATGATTAATTTATACTATAGCAACAATCACAGATAATGCTATTGGAAAGAGCCAATTCACTTTATAATAAGAGGATATTTGCTGGGAGTTAAAGTCACTGGGTTTTGGATTATGACTTTCAATTGTATTTAGCTGTTTTAAGAAGCAGCAGTAAATTCATTCTTTTGTTTTTATTGTGAATGATTACATTATTGGTACTGTTATTATATGAACTATGAAAACATTCTTGTTGTTTATGGCAAGCTCTTGATAAACTTGCAGAACGGTAATAATTTGCCTGGCTTTGCTATCGTATTTATGAGGCTAATGGTAAGTTCTGAAATAATTTCTGTATACTAAGTACTATCCTTTGGTGTTGTTACCTATAACTATATATATCTTTAAAATTTTCCATATGTGAGTGTTTATAATATAAGAATGTGCTTGTCAGGTTTTTGATACAGTCTCTTTAGAACTCTTATCTCTTTGCAAAGAAAAATTTAGACATTTTTTGGCCCAATTTGTTTACTAATATCAAGTTTAATAGATGAATTTTTTTTATTTGTTGAATGATTATCATAAGTAGGTATCAGCATTTTAGTATGTTTTAAAGCAATTCAAAGCCTGTAATACTTTTATTTAGAACTGTGCATAATTAGATTAGCTTATTTTATATTAATTTTTTTCACTGTAGAATACTAAATCTGAGCCCCCTCATTAATTGTGAGAAATTTAGCATTAGCTGTTAAATCCTATGTGAAACATGGGCTGCTACATAAAAACTACTGTTTAAATTGGAATTAACTTAATTATTTTTCCTTGCACTTGATATTTCCTTCACTGCAATATTCATGAAAGCATGTGACAGATTTGTAAATTTAACTGTTAATCTCAGATTTCTAGACCCTTTAATCAGTATTTATTTGTCTGTAGAAACAGTACTAGCAAGTTAATGATTTGCTAATTTGAAAAATGCTCATGTGGTTTCCTATGTTAACTGATTTGTGCATTTTTAAAAAATGGTATGAAATCAATTAATGTTAAAGAGCAATTAAGGTGGAGATTTTATTCCTTTCATTACACAGCAATTTTAGAGCTAGAGATACAATAAACTAAAAATAATGCAAAATTTTAGAAAACATGCTCAATTTCCTCTTTAAAAAATGTTACAAGCCTTTGATTGTTTTTATGCTTAAACATTTTTGCTAAAAAATCATCCGACAGTGTTTTAAAGTCTTGAAATTCTGTTTAATGATCATGACTTTATGATCTATATAAAGCTATAGTAGATATCTTGCCATGCTCTGTGTTTATTGTTTAGTTGTGGAGACATTGATGGATGCCCAATAATAATTTTGGGAGGTTGTAAATATTATACATGGTCTAATTTTGCTACTTTCATAGATTTTTTGAACCTCATGTATATTTTATAATAGCATAAGGCCACATTTATTGTATATACCCCATTTAGTGTTAACAAAATTGCCCTAAGACTAAATGAACATTACCAGCCACTTAAGAATACGTCACCTGAAAGCTAAGTTGTAATAGCACAATTTTAGGAAAAGTCTTTTTTTTTTTTTGTAAAAGGGTCAGATTGGCATGAAAGAGTTAGGCCTACCACTCATAATTTAATCTGTAGACTAAAAAGTAAGACCATATTTACTTAGGACTTTCTTATTAGATTATTTACTCTCCCAGTGATATTTTCTTACTCTGCTTCTTTGTTCCTACATAAAACATAGGAGATTTGGGTTTTATATCTTGAAATTATTCTCTAGACTGACTCGTTTATCAGTTCACAGAGTCCTCTTTTTTCATTTCTAGCTATCAAGTGAATTAGTCTCAGGAAATTTGTAATCTAGTTTGGAGGACTAGGAAGAAAAATACTTCGTACACACACACAGTGCATTATGAAAACTTACTTTATGAAAATATCATTTGTAGATTGGTCTGAATAAGTATACAGTTACTAGGAAGGGGTTATGCTCTGTTAAAAGCAAAGACTTTTAACTTAACTGAATTAAAAGCAAAGAGAAAAGATGAAAACAGATAGGTCAACAGTTATTTTCAGTGGTTTAGAAAGGATCATAAACATCTCTATAGTTACAAAACTTTATTTCGGAAGTAGTCCAATGTAAGGAAGGGATTCTTTTAGTGGTAAACTTGATGTAGATTATACCAATGTTGATTTATAATAAAGTATACCTGAAGCAGAGAATGTTGTAGCACACTGTTTCTTCACCTGAAATTTGTAAAATATATATTGAATGCCTCCATGCTCTTGTCATTGCTAATTCTTTTTTAAAATTTTCATCTGGTTTTTTCTTCTGCAGAAGAATGTCTTCCAAGCAAGCCACCTCTCCATTTTCCTGTGCAGTTGATGGAGAGGAAGCTATGACCCAAGATTTGACCTCAAGGGAAAGGAAGAGGGAAGTGATCAACATGTGGCCTCCCATCTGCCTCTGCACCCCATAATGCACAACAAACCTCACTCTGAGGAGCTACCAACACTTGTCAATACCATTCAGCAAGATGCTGACTGGGACAGCGTGCTGTCATCTCAGCAAAGAATGGTGAGATCTGGTTTTAAGTGTGTTTGTTGGTTTGGCCTATTGCAAATGTTTCAGAGGAGCTCAAGGTACACAGTATTAAAGATCACTTGATTTACATCAGGAAACAAACTATCTGTTTTAATATCCTATATACTAGAGAAAAATAAAGTGATTTGTGGTTTAGTTTTTGTCTTTATTAGGTTGATGTGCCAAGAACCTATTTAATTTAATTTTTTTTGGGAGGTCACACCTGGCAATGCGCAGGGGTTACTCCTGCCTCAGCTCTCAGGAATTACTCCTGGGAGGACCATATGCGATGCAAGAAAAATGCCCTACCTGCTGGACTATCGCTCTGCCCCTATTTAATTTTATTTAAGGGTGGGACTTGGTGACTTTCTCTGAATTTCTGAAATTATGATGGTAAACTTAGTTATACCACAAAATAGGGTTGATCAAATAAAGTAACTGTGTACAAATATTGAAAAATTATGTTCAGTAAACATATCTATGTGAATGAAGTCATACGGTGAGTACTTCTTCAGTGAGGGAATGCAAGTGTTTGTCATTTTTAATAGTCATTCTTGATATATTATAAAGATTAATCACTTAGGTGCCAATATAGTAACACCAAAGGACTTGTAAAATTCCTGAGTATCATGAAATCAGAGTTTGCCCTAAAGGTAGTAACAGAAACATTAAATCCATGCAGTATATTAGGCAGCTTTCCCATTTTTAATTCCATGTCTAATCATAAAATTAAAAACCATAGTAAGTGACATTACTTAGTTGTTTTAAGTAAGAATTTAAGATTCTTACTTAGAACTTACCAAAACCTACACATTTTATTAACTCTGGAATTCTAGTTATTTATTTATTTGTTTGTTTGTTTATTTATTTATTGCTTTTTGGGTCATGCCCAGCAATGCGAAGGGGTTACTCCTGGCTCTTTGCTCAGGGAATTAGTCCTGGCGGTGCTCGGGACCATATGGGATGCCGGGGATAGAACCCAGGCCAGCATAGGCCGGCCGCGTGCAAGGCAAATACCCTACCCACTGGGTTATCACTCCGGCCCATTAACTCTGGAATTTTAAACCCTATTTTTACATCCTCAGCTTTTGGTTAAGTTAATAAAAGTTATTTTAAGTGAGCAATGAGGAGAGATTTCTTTCTGTAATAAAGAGGCAACTTAGGAAAAATTAGGCAAAAAGTGAAAAAAGGATAATATTTGAAATGCCTTTACTGACAATAATGTATTTAAATCTTGCTCTAACCTTAAAGTTTCACAACCAATTGGTGGAGGCAGACATTTTTGTTTTACAAATGATTTTGTAGACACCAACCAATGATTTGTAACAGTAGGTAAGAAAGCGTGACTGGAAGAAAGTGAAGACTTTTCTAAATAATCTAGGTATAAAGGGCATAATCAATCCACAATTGGTTAATTTATTGTAAGATTCATTTTCCTTGTATAGGAACAAGATAATAATAAAGCAAGACTAAATAAAATTTTTCTTTCCTGATGGAATATAAATAATTTGGTTAACTTCCACAGAGCAAAAAAAGAAAAACAGTATATTTTTTTCATTTGAGTTACTTCCACTGGATTTTTTCAACATAGTGGGATTATTGAGTATTGGTGGGTGAGGCACACCTCATAGAGCTCAGGACTTAATCCTGTCTCCCTGTTTAGGGATCTTTCCTGGTGGTCTCAGGGATCATGTATGGTGCTGAGTTGGTCTTATTCAAGGCCAGGGCCCTATTCACTGTACTATCTATTGGGTTCCATGTTTTACTTTTATTTTAATAAATATTTATGTGCTCCTTCTCTGAGATTACCATTCTACTAGGTACTGAGCAAAACAACCGTATGATTATACTTTCTTAGAGTTTATATTAAAGGAAATAGAAATGAAAAAGATTATTTATTTTAATCACTATATATTATGTTTATACATTTATGTGATCATAGAATGTGATAAATTAAATTTAGAATGAATTCAAAGTAATGTCCAGTCTGAGGAGCAGATGATGAGAAAAGAGTAGAAAAAGTGAACTATGTATGAAATGTGAGGTAAAGAATTAGATCTGAGATCAGAAAGTGAAATAGTTTTTTGTGGCTGGTGTATCAGTGAGAAGGTAATGTCATATTATATATGATGGGGAGAATGATAAGGGTTCTGTCCTATCAAGACCTTGTTGATAACATTTTAGAAGTGAGCTTTGATTCTAAATACAATGAAAAGGGAATGAAAGGTGTAAGAGCTTTTCAAACATAATTCTGACTGTGGTATAATGACTGTTTGTAGTCAGTCAGTGAATTAAAGGAGGGAGTACTTTTTGGAAGTTATTTCAGAAATCCATATAGGAGATAATAAAGGCCTAAATTAGTGTAGAGATAAAGAGAATGATGGGAGATGGTTTGGGTTCTTGATATGTTTTGGTTTTATGCTAATTTGGACAAGTGAAAACAACTGTGTTCAAAACACAAGTTGAGACAGAAATAATACAGTTCAAATTTTTCTTAAGAACAATTTTGCTTACTTTTTTAGTAAAACTTTGTTTTAAGCAAGTGCTTGATTGCTTCTGTAGATTACTGTAGATCAGCTTCATGATCTAAAATTTTGTCAGAATAGATATTAATAATTTGCTTACCAAGTTTATATTAAGTGGGATTAATGGAAATATAAGATACTTTAAACTTATAAATGTGTTATTTATTAGTATAAAAGAAATCATATTTGCTGGAAATGTTGTCAAACTCTCACTGTCTTTTGATATCAAGCATTGCTTTCCACTGGATCTTTTGTGTAGTTTGAATGTCTGGAAGCCAAAATATTTTTGTTTTAACTCCCACTCTATAGTATTTCCCAGCTGTGTACTTATATGGTATAATAAAAGGATTTAACAAATGGGAAATAGCAGCTGCATTTGGAAATTCCCTTTGTGCTTCCTTTTCATTCGATAGATTCAGTAACGTGTAAGAACTGTAACATCAGACCTGGAGTGTCTTATACTACAAGTATTGCATCACTAACCAATGTTTCTTTACCAGAAATAAGAACAATACAAAATTTTAGATTTCTGAGTAGTTCTACAAACTGAAGTGTATGAATGCATGTTTGTGTATGTTTCAGTTAAGGTGGCATGAGGGAATTATAACTAAAAATAAGTTTAATAAACATTTTGATGTCCTTGTACTTTAAAACAAATAGGAAGTTCAAAAGGATTTCTATGAAACTTAAGGAAAAGCTGTATTTCTCATTCATACTATTCTCTACTCAGCATTTGAGCCCCATATGTAGTTGAGAAATATAATTTAAATGAAAGTTTAAGAAAACTTAAAACTTAAGAAAAAATTTCTCAATACTTTTTCTGTTTCCATGGTTATTTACTTTCTGTGATGGCCCTCAGTTCTGAGCAGTTAGAAGCAGGCACTGAAAGTTTCTTATCTACTTGGCTCAGAAGGCTTTTTACTCTGAAATATCCAGACCACAGAGGAGCTTTTCTCTGAGAGAGGGAGAGGACAAAGCAGAGTTTTGTTATTCCTTACTTCCTGATTTAAAAAACTTTAAATATTAATATACTGATTATTTTGAGATGATACTCCAACAAAATTTGAGATCACAGTTTCAAACAAGAAAAAAATTCTTCCTCTACTATCACAATTGAAATATAAATTTTTTAGAGCTTGACATCTGAGGGGCAATTTGAGATTTTATAAATTGAAGCACTAATTTTAATTTTAACTATTTGAATTAGTGAAACCAAAATGATCAGTTTTAAGTTTATGTACTTCAATTTTGATAAGGTTCACTTGAAGCCTAAAAAGTTACTGTAAAGAGTCTTCTCACTATATGCTAAAGACCATTGTTATTATTATCATTATGGAACCAGTGTTCCCATGGAACTTTATATAGAGGAATATTTTTTCTTTCCATTTTTATTGAGGATACAATGATTTATAATGCTATTAATGACAGTTTCATGCATATAGTTTTGCAACGCTTATCTCCACCAGTGTGTCCTAGCAGAGGACTATAACCGTATCCCCTGAAATAAGTTTTTATTCCCTTTAATACTAATTCATTGAACAAGAATAAATTCATTTAATTTATTGAAAAGTTATAGTATTCATATTTTAATAAGAACAGGAGTAGAAGAACATTTTCTAGTTGTGGTTAGTGACAAATGTATGATATTGTAAATAGTGATTTTCTGCTAAATATTACTTGAGTATATTTTGAATACAAAGTTCTAGGCATGGACTCTTTTTGTGTAAAAAGACAAGTTTCCAACTATTATGGAAAATAGACTCTAGTTATAAAAGAAGTTTCACAGAGTGAGGCAATTTCAAAAATGGCAAGTTCAGTGAAGAAAATTAAACATGAAAATGAGCTAAAGAATTATTTAAATGATCTAGTTTAGGTGATTTTGAAGACATTAGCATTGGAACTAAGATTTTATAAGAAGGAGTCACTTATGAAAAAAGTTTGTGGGGGGGAGAGACAGGCATGAATGTGTATAGCAAGTGTAAAGATTTGTGTGTTTGAGCAACAGAAGATATCAGTTGCTAAAGTGGAATGAGAGATGGAGAGACTGATGTAAAGAATGATGGAGATGAAATCAATTTGATTTATGTTTTGAAAGATAACATTAGCTGCTATGAGAGAATGGATTGAGGGAAAACAAAATCAAGTCCATTCATTAAAAATTTGTGCAGTTGAGTAGGTGAGTTTGATGAAAAGTGAGTGAACAGTTAGGCCATTCCAACATCTAGAACACAAGATTCATACAGAAGGCTCTGAGAATATTTTAAGCAGCATACATGTGAAATTAAGAAATTAATAAATTAAGTCAAGGGACCAGAGTGATAGTACAGCCAGCAGGGCATTTGTCTTGCATGAGGCTTACCGGTCCTCTCCCCACCATTCCATAGGGAACCTCTGAACGCTGCCAGGAGTAATTCCTGAGTGCAGAGTCAGAAGTAACCCCTGAGAACTGCTCAGTGTGGCCCAAATCTAAACCAAACCAAACCCCCCAAAGCAACAAAATAAACCTGGAAGGAAGGGAGGAGG
>JAJIBD010038262.1:0-21156 GCA_021461705.1 Cryptotis parvus | reverse complement strand
TCATCTTCTTCTTCTTCTTCTCCTCCTCCTCCTTCTCCTACTCCCCTCCCTCTCCCTTTTCATTCTCTCCTTTTCCCTCCTCCTCCCTCCCTCCCCCTCCTCCTCTGCCTCCTCCCTCTTCCTCCCTCCCCCTCTTCCTGTCTCTTCTCTCCTTCTCTTTTTTTTTTTTTTGGCATTATGGTTTTCAATAGAGGCATTGAAAATTTATCATGTAAATTACCTACTTTACTCTACTTTCAGTTCTTTATCTTACTTCAGGCTCTTGTCCAGAGTGTTTATTTCCAACTATTATAGTTATAGGATCCCTTCCCCCTATCCTAACTGTCCTCAGTGTCCCCACTCACCTCAAATACACTAGTAGCAAGTTTCCAAAAGTGAAACAATCCTCCTGGTCCCGGTTTCTTCTGTTGTTGGATATGAGGGATAAGTGAGTTTCATTCTTTATATCCCACAAATGATGCAGTCATTCTGTGTCCCTTTGTTGATGACAGGGCTTAGCTAGTTTGGGAGCTTTTCTGTTTTACCCATTCACAGCTTAATCTACTTACATGTTCTAAGCCACAAGGTTAATTTAATGAGATTTCTCTTCTATTGGGGGCACTGATAGAGGGTGTGGGAGTTACAAAAGTCACCTTGAATATGAATAACTTCTCACTTATTATACATCTACTAAGACTTCTATGTTATCTAGATTGAGCACAGCTCCTCTTTATATCCCATGCACCCAGGGGACAAAGTAGAGTTTACCAGGAAACTGCCACCCTGGCTATGTTGAGACTATCATTAAGATTATAGGAAGGATCATATTAGTTTGCCTTCACACAGGCGAGTAGTGTGACCCTTTAGTAGAGATCGGAGATACTGGAATCATCCTGGTACAGATAATAAATAAGTAGGACCTTGTGGGTACCACCTAGATTACATGAAGCCCATGAAATTAAGATGTATTACTTTATATTAGGTCCCCTCTCCAGTGTTTTTAATACGAAGAGATAATCTTGAAAGAAGGGATTAGTTCTTGGTGTAAACCTTTGTTTATACCTGTAGAGGGTGTGGCACCACCCTTCTATACTCTGTTTAGGTTTCTTTGTTGACAAGACTCTCCCAGTCAACAGTTAGGATTACTTTGGTATGTATAGGGGACTGGCTTCTGAGGCACTCCGCCTCTTTCTGCTCCTTCTTTTTTGTAGGACTGCTCTCGGGTTGAGATCCTCTCTCTTTGTGGGAGACTTGGGCTGTCTTGTGTGGTCTAAGTTTTGACCTGAGCTAGAATTCTTTCATTATATTGGATTGCGTGGTAGAACTTTTTGTACTATTAAAAGCCTTTTGGAACTGTGCGCGACTTGTGAGTTTCGTCCATTCCCCAGTGACCTTGGAGGTAGAAAAGAAGCTCTGTCCTGATACTGTTGGGGACCCCAGAGGTCTCCCAACACTCCCATTTCCCTTTGGATTCATTCACTAAGCATAACACTCCATATCCATCCATTTTAAAACAAATTTCATGGCTACGTTTTCCTTTGTGGCTGTGTAGTATTCCACAGCATAGGGGCACCATTGTTTTTTAATTTTAGCCAATTATCAATCTATTTCCAAAGAGGCTGGACACTTCTTTGGAAAATGAGGGAAAAACATTGTTGGTAAGAAACATTCTCACCAACAATGAATGAGGACCCTAGGGTTTCTGTTTTTTATTTAACACACAGAATTGTTTTTGGAACCTGAATAAAAAATAATATATACAGTGACTGGTACTTTCTAATTATATGATAAATGCTATTTATATGTATCCAACATGTATCCATCCTCCCTATCCATTCATTAATTTATTCATTTTTTTCATGTTCCTAATACTGATGATTTCATGCTTTTTATGTTATAGAAAATATATGATAAAAATTAAGAAATTAACTTTCTTGATAGCAGCAAACAGAACTACTCAATGGAAGGACAGTTCATCTTTACCTGGGGAAGTCCGCCTTCTTCAAATTAGCAGTAGCTTAAGGAGAGATGCACGGAGTGTGTGGAGAAGAGGACATCCACATAGCTAGACAGTATTGGCTGAATTAACCCTGGAGCTCAATGGGCTACAGATGTAGCAGCCAGATCACCCTCACATCCAAGAAATTAACTTTCTGGTTGGGAAAGAGGAGAAAAATATTTGGAAAACAATTAAAAAAAACAACTTAAAGGCCCTACTTTTATTTATATATTTTATAATATTTAAGAATAATTGTGCATGTATTTATTATTTCTTTTGTGTAAAATATTTTATGCGGAAGTGTGAGAATATAGCCAGGTCTTTGTTTTTACCGTTTAAATATTTTGGTTGGTTGGAATTACTTATAAAATATAATGGTATATTGTTTTGTTGTTGTTTCTGGGCCACTACTAGCAGTTCTCGTACTTACTCCCTGACTTTGCACTCAGGGATCACTCCTGGGTGGGCTCCGTAACCATCTAGGATGTAAGGGATCAAATTGGGATGGGCTGCATGCAAGACAGAAACCTTACCCACTGTACCATTTTTCTGGTCCTGATATACATGTTATCTATCTACCTACCACTCTATCTATCTATCTATCTATCTATCTATCTATCTATCTATCTATCTAGCATCTGTCTGTCTGTCTGTCTGTCTGTCTGTCTGTCTGTCTGTCTGTCTGTCTGTCTGTCTGTCTGTCTGTCTGTCTGTCTGTTCTCTGTCTGTCTATCTATCTATCTATCTATCTATCTATCTATCTATCTATCTATCTATCTATCTATCTATCTATCTATCTAATCTATCCATCTGCTTTATTGGGTCACATCAGGCAATGCTCAGGGGTTGCTCCTGGCTCTGAATCAGGAATTATTCCTGGCAGTGCTCGGGGACCATATGCGGGATGTCAGGGATCGAACCCAGCCCGACATGGGCTGGCCACATGCAAAAGCAAACACCCTACCCCGCTGGAGTATCGCCTGCCCCCGATATACATTTTAAAGGTTGTGTAAAGTTGTATACAATAAGTGTTGAGTCCTATAAAACTTAAAATTTTAGATTTCTTGTTTGAAATAATTGAATAAAAGTAAAACATAATTGCCTGGAATAGTGTCAGTTGGTTTTTAATGATAGAAAAAGGAAGGAGAAGAAAGTGAGGGTGGGCAGGCATTGACAGTATAAAGACAGTGTGAGCAATAAGAATAGCCTAGTAAGAATAGAAGATTAAAAATATGGACTACTGAAAGATTATTAGATCTGATAGAAAGATTGGTTGTATCCGGAGGGGAGGACCTCAAGTACTACTTAGGAGTTATGACTTCTTCAATCAGGGAGAGCCAGTGATAAGAGAGTGGTGTGATAAAAGGATTAGCAGTAAGTCATATTTGGAAAGAGAAATTAAATTAGGAAACTATTTAGAGTCTGTTGCAAAGGTCTGGGTATAAAGTGTACTCAAAGTCCTGTACTAAAGCGGTATGGTAAGAAGGTATGAGAAATGTGGTTAAGGAAGTGTTTATGGAAGAGTTCCTCAAAGACTGGCTTTGAAGACCAAGGATGAAAAGTAGTGGAGGCCAGATAGGCCAGACAATGGTAAGATACTTCTCTTGAATGGGCGGCAGACTCAGGTTCTATTCCTGGCATTCCATATGAGCACTGGTTAGGAGTGATTGATGAGTGTGGAGCCAGGAATAACCTCTGGGTATAGAGTTCATGTTTTTAACTTGGATGATAGTTCCTAGAATGATACTCTTCTGGTTAACAATAAATTAACAAGGCAATAGGAAGAAACTAGTGATGAATCAAATCTAATTTTTTATTTTGTTAAACATAACATAGTGTCCAAAACAGCAAGAACAACCGGTGCTGGCGTGGATGTGGGGAAAAAGGGACTCCTGATCCACTGTTGGGGGAGTGCCTACTGGTCCAGCCCTTTTGGAAAATAATATGGGCATTCCTCCGAAAACTAGATATTGAGCTCCCATTTGATCCAGTAATAGCACTCCTGGGAATATACCCGAGAGACCGAAAAACACATAGCAGAAACACTATCTGTACTTCTTTATTCATCTCTGGGCTATTCACTCATAGCTAGAATCTGGAAACAACCTAAATGCCCAGGAACAGAGGACTGGCTAAAGAAACTGGTTCATCTACACTACGGAATACTATGCGGCTGTCAGAAAAGATGAGAATTATGAAATTTACCTGCAAATGGATGGACATGGAGACTATCATGCTGGAGTGAAATTAGTCAGAAGGGAAATGTACAGATATAGAATGACTGCATTCATTAATAGGACATAAATAGATACCAGTGATTTACTAAATGTGGGAAATGGTAATGGCAGATTAAAACTCACCATTGAATACACACAAAGAGACTTAAGTGATAAACTCTAAATATCTGCAGGGCTAGCCACAATGTGTAAAATAAGAGGGAGAGAGATGCAGAGACAAAGAGAGAGACAGAGAGAAAGAGAGAGGAAACTGGGGTACCTGCTATTAAGGCAGCATGGGGGGTGGGCGGGAGGGGGGAGGTACATTGGTGGTGGAAATGGGGCACTGGTGGAGGGATGGGTGCTGGTATACTGTATTACCAAGAACCAATTATGAACACCTTTGTAATTGTATGTATCACGGTGGTATAATAAAAAATTTAAAAAATAATAAAATGGTAGAGGATGGTGTGGGGGTGTAAAAAAAAAAAAAAACATAACATAGTGGAGTAGATAGTATAAATGTCTAATGGCTATTTGATGACTGTTACATTTCAGAGAAGTGAGAGGATACTCCATTATTGGGGCTATCTGTAGATAAAAGTGTCAACTAGCTTACATATTAAGGAATGGTATGTTTGGTAAAAGAGAGAGGTATTTAGCTTTTGAATGGTATTTTCTGAGTATTCCCTTTAATTAAAGAATAGCGGATTTTATTGCCTTTTCCTTCTGACTTTCCTTTTTATTTTTAATGCTATTATCTATAAAGTAATGCATACTGGTTGGAGACTAAGACTTCAGTAATGGACAAAGCAGACATGATCCTGTCCAAGCTTATCATATATTACAAGCTTGGGAAAAAAAGTTTTCCCCACTGTTTCCTATTTTCTTCAACCTACCACAAAGATTATGATATGTCTTTTTTTTGCTTTTGGGTCACACTTGGTGTTGCTCAGGGTTACTTCTGGCTCTGCATTCAGGAATCACTCCCTCGTGGTACTCAGGGGACCATATGGGATGCCGGATTGAACCCGGGTGCAGCTGCTTGCAAGGCAAAAGCCCTACCGGCTGTACTATTGCTCCGGCCCTATATGATAATATCTATGCATTAATCTCTCTGAGTCTGGAACAGATCTGGTAACAGATTCCTTTCTTTCCTCTTGTTGAAACTTTTATTATTTTATATTGTGAGCAATATTCTGTATGAGTGTAAATTTAGTAATGTATTAAGTTATCACTGAAGTTTCAAAAACTGCTGTTCTTGCACTGGGGAGGTTTTTGGTGTTAAGCTTATAAGCAAGTCCCTTGGGAAAAACTTTCATATTGTCTGAAAGGTCAGGAAAAAATATTATTTTGTAAAATAGTCTCATTTCTCACATCTAGACTTCTTTTAATGCTGTGAAATTTGTTTGAATGCAGTCTAATCTGCAAGTAGATTTCAGACTTTGTCTCCCTGTGCTGATTCTACTTCTAATTAAACCAGAAAAATCTAACCCAGGTTTTCATCTTAACTTTCCCTCCACCCTTCCATAATTAAATGGAGGAATCACTTGATCACTTGAATCCCCGTTATTCATCGATTTGCTTGAGTAACATTTCCATTGGACTCTATCACGTGACAATGTAGCCCAATGGCATCTGGTTGATTCAGGGAATATGAAGAGCCTCAAACCATTTCCTTCAGGGTCTTGACAAGGAAATCTGGACCATCTTGTAGGTGGGCGGCCACGTGATCTTCTGACATCCCCTGGGATCCAGTCGGTAACGGCTTCCTAGTCCAGGGGTTGTCTCCCAAATCGCATTACATGTCCAGCCCATCTGATTTTTGATGCCTTGGCAAACGAGACAGCATCCCTGATTTTTGGAATAGCGAAGGAGGTCGGAACTCTGGATTCCTTCTCTCTCACTTGAGTGAGGCGTGATATTCCAAGCATAGCTCTTGAGATTCCTCTCTCTGGGAGACCAATAGCATTCTCATCCTGCTTTTAGGGCCCAGGTCTCTAAGGGGCTATGTTAATGCAGGGAGAACGGTGGAGTCAAAGAGATGTGCCCGGAGCCGGAGGTTCTCTGTCCTTTTTAGCTATTTCTTTCCGATGCCTTTGAAGGCATTCCATGCCGCTCTCTTCCTCCTGCGCAGCTCAGGTTTTTAGGTCGTTCATCATGTTGACTTCTCGATCTAGCTACACATAACTGCTGCATTCAGAGATATTTGTTCCATTGAGAGTGAATGGGGTCTCTGGAACTAGTTCATTTTCATAAACATAGTTTTCTTTAGAATCAGCTGTAGACCTATCTTTTTTCCACATTCTTGATCGAAGTCCGCCAGCATTTGTGCTGCTTGGCAATGTTTGGTGTTATTAGAATGATGTCATCAACGAGCGGAGGTGGTGTAGTTGCCGACCATCTATCTTCACTCCCCATTCTTCCCCATTCTAATTGTCGCATGATGTTCTCGAGGGTGGCGCTGAAGAGTTTTGGTGAAATGGTATCACCCTGCCGAACCCCTCTTTTGACATCATCGATCACTTCCTTGTAGAATGGTGAGATCCTGGTGGTGAATCCGTAATACAGCTCACGAAGGATCTTGATGTATTGGGTTTGAACACCCTGTTTGGCTAGGGCTTGATGACCGCTTCAGTCTCCACAGAATCAAAGGCTTTATTTAAATCAATGAACGTGAGACAGAGTGGCATCTTGCACTCCCTACAAACCTCAATGAGCTTGGAGGAATAGGAATTTCGATTAGACTGGGAATTCCAGATTTGTAACATGCGAAAAGCTCATTGAAGGGATGATATCTGATTACAAAAGGGGTCTGAATATGCGCTGATGGCCCCTAATGCACTTCACACTCACTCTGGTGCAGGGACTTGCATTTTGCCTTAGTTATCACTTTGCGTGTTAGAATATTGTAAATGTTCTTATATAGTAGAATGATCACTTGTCATTTGTCACTTGTCTTTCCCGTTGTTCATCGATTTGCTCATGAGGGCGCCAGTAATGTCCCCAATCGTTGGGAATGAGGTCCATTATTGTTACTGTTTTTGGCATATTGAATACACCACAGGTAGCTTGTCAGGCTCTGCCGTGGCTCTGGGTTCATCCAGGGGGCTCAGAGACTGAGAGTACAATTGTATTAGGTAAAAATCTAGTAATACTTTGCAATTAAAAGGACATTATTGATAAAAGAAAACTCATATTTTTTGGAAACTCATTTTAAGAGTAGGATCATTTGTCATATTGGAAGGAATGATGTAAATCTGAATGTTTAAAAAATCTTAAATATAAAAATCACTTCGCTAGAACTTTTAAATATTTGGTTTGTTTGAAGCACATCTATATTTATATTTTGGGAATCCTTAAAGAACCATGTCAAATTTTCAGTGCTTTAATACTAACCTAGCTTTGAGTTACTGTGAAATCACTTTGATAATGGGCCAATCTGGTCACAAAATTTGGACAAGAATTCCAGATACTGGATGACTCAATAGTTGTGGACATGTATCCTGTTCTTGGTTATTTTCTAACCTTTATAGAGATTCTAAATCAATTTTGAGGTGACTTTTCTTTCTCTTTCTTTCTTCTTTCTTTCTTTCTTTCTTTCTTTCTTTCTTTCTTTCTTTTCTTTCTTTCTTTCTTTCTTTCTTTTCTTTCTTTCTTTCTTTCTTCTTTTCTTTCTTTTCTTTTCTTTCTGTCTGTCTGTCTGTCTCTGTCTGTCTGTCTGTCTGTCTGTCTTTCTTTCTGTCTTCTTCCTTCCTTCCTTCCTTCACTCCTTTCCTTCCTTCCTTCTTCCTTCCTTCCTTCCTTCCTTTCTTCCTTTCCTTTCCTTTCTTTCTTTCCTTTCCTTCCTTTCCTTCCTTCCTTCCTTCTTCCTTCCTTCCTTCCTTCCTTCCTTCCCTTTCCTTCTTTCCTTCCTTCCTTCCTTCCTTTCTTCCTTCCTTCCCTTCCTTCCTTCCTTCCTTCCTTTCCCTTCCTTCCTTCCTTCCTTCCTTCCTTCCTTCCTTTCTTTCTTTCTTTTTCTTCTTCACACCCGAGCGATGCTCAGGGGTTCTCCTGGTTTTTTGCTCAGGGAATTACTCCTGGTGGTGTTTGGGGGGACCATATGGGATGTAGGGGATAGAACCCAGGTCGGCTGCATGCAAGACAGACTCCTACCCGCTGTGTTATTGCTCCATCCCCTTTGGAGGTGAATTTTCAACCTTGAAAATACTGTCATTTTTGAAGACAAAAATAAAGCAAAAGCTTTTTCTTTTTTAAGGAAACATCAAGACAATCATTTGAGGTTGTAGCTTGCCCATGTTTCTCAACCTCTAGAAAGGTTTATAGATTATAAAGAAATCCCTGAGTGTGTTTATAAAATGGACGTGCTGCTGTCATACACTTAGAACTATTGCCCTAAACGCAGAAATATATAAATGAACCGGCCTTGTATTATTGAAAGTTGCCACACTGTAGCACCTCTTGTTGGTATCCATGTTCACTTTTAAATCTATTGGTCTTTTAAATTTTTTTAAAAATAAATCTTTTAATAAATCTTATTGCTAAATAACCTAAAAATCGCATCCCAGCTTTCAGTATTAAATTGCACTCGTTTTTTTTGGGGAGGCAGAGAGATGTTTACTCTGTAGAGAGATTTAGATTTGATTTTTTGTTTTCTTCATGGTAATTATGTTTGCACTTTGCTGATCACTAGTTGTGCTTTATTACAATGGAAGGTGACAATTTGATTGTCTTCAATTGAAGAAACAAGTAATTTTATATTCACTAAGCTGTCAGGTAACACTAACTCACAGTACTAAGAGCTCCTGGCAATGCGCGGCACCTATATTTAACTGCTTTGATGCTTGGTGTAACCTCTGCTGAATCAGAAATATTTTGCCTGCTGGAAATGGTTTTCCAGGATTGTGCAATGAGGTTTTCATTAAGTAGACAAACTGAAAATGAACTGCAAAACCATGCTTGTTTTCTCCTCCCCTTTCTCTTTGCCACTCCTCCTTCCTCTCTCTTTTCTCCCTCCTCCTTCTCTTATTTGGTAGGAACTTGAAATTTATACTGATTTCTTTACATGAAAGAGAGGAGCTGCTGGGTTGTTTTATCCAGCTAAAAGCGAACCTCAGAGATTAACTTCTTTATATAATTTTGTTCACTGTCACATTTTGTGTCTTCATTAAAGAAAAAGATATAGGATCACTCTCTTATTCTTTCAGAGGTCAAAGTCAAAATGTTGCAGTGAAGTTCATATTTTTCTATAAAAGTTATTTTTCTGCTTTGTAATTTTAAATGAATAATTTTTAGAAAATATTTCAAAGGTTCCTGGTTAGTACGCTGGTTTCAAGCTGGCAGGACATGTATTCACTTTAAACGTTTTTTTTTTTATGTGAAGAAGAAAGTTAACATGACTATATAATCTATATGTATATATATATATATAAATTCATTCCGCCATATATATTGTGGACAACTACCTCTTTCCTCTAGCCTCTTAGGGGTCTTTTGGTTAAGCTAAAAAGTCATGGTGCTTGATTAAAATCCTCTGAGTTAATATTTATAATAGCCATTGTTTGATTTGTTCTTATTGTTAAATGACTGCTTTCATTTTTATATTCTGAGCCTGGATCTAAAAGCAAAGAGTCCAACAAGTTATGGGTGGATAAACTGTGAGGAAAAAATTCAATTTAATTTCTATCAAGCAAAAGCATGGATTGATTTTATGTGTCTCAAGTTTTGATCCAAGGAAGAAACTGTATGCTCAGAGACATATGCGAATCATTACAGATTTCTGAAGGTAATCGGGTAGGCAGCCGGTCCTTAGACTAGTTGCTTGCCTCTTCCAGCAGATATTAACAAATTAGACAGAGGTGGTTACGTGATGTAACATTATCAGGAGAAACAATTCAGAGTCAAAGCATTCCAAGACATATGAGCTCTAGTCCAAAAGAACAGTCTTAAGCTATATAAAGTGACAGCAATATTGTCAGCTAAATATAAACTCTAGAAACACAAACTTTGATGACTTGAGAAAAATCTGTTCCAGGTAGTCCCTGTTTTGCAAGAACCTCAGAAGGCCTTTGGTGGCAATGTTTTTGGTGCTTTGGTGTGGAAAATAGGAGCCCTTAAATTAAAACTCAAAATATATTAAGCAATTTCTTAGTCTTCAGTGATTTGACTCCAATCACCAAGTTTTCTTCTAATAACTTTTTGTGTTAGCATTTACATCCTGAAAGAGCCTCTACAACCTGAAAGGTACTCGTTTTCAGTCTCTATGATATCGCAAAATGCAGTAACCTTTCTATAAATTTTCTCAGTTTCTTATTCAACAGATAAAAGAGAGAAAACCTAGAAAAAATTTGGTGGGTATAAAAAAATAAAGAGTTGATTACTTTCTTTGGGCTTTTCCCCCAAAGGAACAGAAAAGTTTAAAAAAATTATTTTTTCCTTTAAATGGCTGGAATCGGGGACTCCTCTTCACTCTAATTCTTAAAACATGGGAATTAGAGGTAAAGGACGAAGGTTCTTTAATCATTCTTTCCCTAGGCTGGGGTGTGGACTGGAGGCCTTTCTAGGGTTACTAGGTATTGTCATTTTGGCAATTGAGTGGAACATATCTGTTACTCATGCTCCTTAAAAATGAGAGCACTGTATTATATTTTTTGGAAAAATCAGTTTCGTTTTATTTCTGCGTTATCAGATCAATTGCAGCATTAAATTAACAGAGAATTATCTCACAGAAATAAGTCTACCTTTGGTTTGCGGAGGCTGAGTTCCAAAAAATAAATGTGAATGTTGGCTGAATTTTTTAATTTTTTTTTTCTTTAAGTAAACCAACTATTAAAATGTTGCTTTATGTAAAAAAATAGGGCTTCTTTTGAATCAATGTATTTCAAAATGAATGCCACTTGATAATGACTTTAGAAGTAATAAAAACATTTTAAGAAATCAGGTTAAAATTTGTTCTAATACATTCAGTGGCCTTTTGGAATGGTTATGTAAGTCTTAAGTTAAAAATAATTTTTTAGAAAAATACTTTCAAGAAAATGTTTTAAAAGTGGTGTGTTTGCATAACACTTTTTAAAAAGAATCTAACTTTTTAAGTAGAAAACTATTTTGCAACATCAAATCAGAAAGTTTTGAAGTTCTAGAGCATATGATTTTCTGGAATAGCGGACATAATAGGTAGACTCTGTGTTATTGTCATTTTAGAAAGGTTTAGGGCTTGTTAATTTTGACTTCTCTTTGAAGGACATGAAATATAGCTTACTGTCCATGCAAGTTTATACTGACCTAAGCATTCAGATTTTATACTGGGCTTTAAAAACTACTATTATCTTTCTAGATGTTCTCCTCTGGACTTCTTTTGAAACATCATTTGTTTGCAATCCTATCCGGCCAATCACATTTCCCAAGTCCTAAGTCTTAAAGTTCTTCCCTTTTAGCCTGGCATTCTGGGAATTTCGATCTATTGGGCAGAGACATTTCAAACTCAGGAACTCATGGGAGCCGTCCCAGATATGTAATTCTCTTTGGAGGTTTTACTTGATAATAGCCATGCCCCAGAAAACCATCTTGTTTAACCAATGTGATAAGTTGACAATGTAGTTTTTCTCTTTGATTATAATGTACTCTGTGCAGTCATTACACTGGGTACCATGTGAGTGTAATTTCCTCTTTTATTTTATCTCCAATGCACTGTATTATAAATAAACTGTTAAAAAAACCAACCAAATCTGTTACTCTCCTTTTTGGGAGTTCAACTGTAGACACTTGTTCTAGAAGTAGAATTGGCACATTTGATTGTAGTTACAATTTTCATGCTTCAGCAGTTTGGCTGGGAGCACAGTAAAGAAAAAATCCCAGAGGCGGCGATAGTTTAGAATAATAGAACTTGATTTTGTGGATTATAGCGGCACATTTTGCGCTGCTTTAGTTAGGTTGTTATCAGCACTTCCATTATAAACCCTGTTCCAGGGGGTATAAGTAGGGAGATATTTTTTTTAATACAAATTAAAAAACAATTCATTTGAATGATTTTTAAGTTATAATAGTAAAAAATAAAACAAAGTAAAGTCACATGGAAATTGCAGCCATTTTCACAAGAATTTTGATTCATTTGCTTGTTAGTATAATTCAGCAGCTAAAGTAAGATACCATAGTAAAACATTGGAGTGAAAGTTTTTATAGTGGAAAATACTGATATGAATATTTAAATAAAGTTGTTCCTTTACATTGCATTTTAAAACATTAAATAAATGTTTATTTGATTTATGAGTTTTTTCTCCCAGGAGAGTAGTCATGGTATAGTGGGTGATAGAAAGTAACTACCAAATGCTAAGAATCTTTCCAGCTTCTATGGCTGGGGAAATATTTTAAGAGAGAGGAAAAAGTTAAGTAGTGAAAAGAAAGAGGACATATAAGGAGAAGGAATTTTTAGAGAAGTAACTGAACAAAAATAATCAGCACAACAAATCCCAATTATCAGTAAACCTTGAGGCATTTAATAAATTATGCAGTCAAAGGAAGTCGCGCACATTTTCCTTTCAAGAATACAATAGAATCACTATCAAAATTGAAAACTACAGTGAAACCAACAATTATAGCAAAACCTGAAAAAACCTGACATTTTTATCAAAAGGAAATGTCTACAGTGGAGTTATACGAGCTGAAACAACCAAAGTAAGCCCTTCTTTGAGAACAATGTATCTGGGAACTGTACTGCACACAAAATTCCATATAATAATGCAAAAGCAGAGGCTAGAGACAGAAAAACATAAAATTGCTCTGCTAAAAGTAAAATATGCCTCTTATTCCCTACCTCCACCCCCTTTCCCTTGTCCCCTGAGTGGTGGGAATTGAGGACGCAAACAGTCATCGCTCCTATTGCTTTATTTTGGCAGCCTATCCCTTATTTGCCACCTAGATACAGATTCGCATTTGCAGGTGCAAAATAAAAGGCAAATTGTGTGATGTTATAAATAGGAAGTTTTCTTCAATGGTCACTGGAGGAATCACCAGAAGACTGTTGATGAAGTAGAGGGTGAAGCCTTTCCCTCACTAATTGTGTTCAGCGTGTAATTTCTAAACTTCCCTCTGAATTTTGATTTTTTTCAATTAACTCTCCCCCATTTGAAGATAATTTAATGTAATTTCAGGAAATAATTTATTGGCTGATTAAGACTGAGGGCCCAGCCTTCCTTAAGAAAACACTCTAACAAACCAGCCCTTAAACTCAACTCTTAGCTTTGGACAGATTTGGTCTATTTTTACAGCTGTATGGTTGTGTTTAATTAGGATTGTGCACTATTGTTCATTGGTGCAGTTTATAGTTGAAATTATTCTTAAGAGATTTTTCATTTTGGGTTTTGAGTCATGATTAATTTATACTATAGCAACAATCACAGATAATGCTATTGGAAAAGAGCCAATTCACTTTATAATAAGAGGATATTTGCTGGGAGTTAAAGTCACTGGGTTTTGGATTATGACTTTCAATTGTATTTAGCTGTTTTAAGAAGCAGCAGTAAATTCATTTTTTGTTTTTCTTGTGAATGATTACATTATTGGTACTGTTATTATATGAACTACGAAACATTCTTGTTGTTTATGGCAAGCTCTTTGATATAACTTGCAGAACGGTAATAATTTGCCTGGCTTTGCTCTCGTATTTATGAGGCTAATGGTAAGTTCTGAAATAAATTTCTGTATACTAAGTACTTTACCTCTAGGAGTTGCTTACCCTATAACTATATATATCTTTAAATTTTTCCATATGTGAGTGTTTATAATATAAGAATGTGCTTGTCAGGTTTTTTGATACAGTCTCTTTAGAACTCTTATCTCTTTGCAAAGAAAAATTTAGACATTTTTGGCCCAATTTGTTTACTATATATCAAGTTTAATAGATGAATTTTTTTATTTGTTGAATGATTATCATAAGTAGGTATCAGCATTTTAGTAGGTTTAAAGCAATCTAAGCCTGTAATACTTTTATTTAGAACTGTGCATAATTAGATTAGCTTATTTTATATTAATTTTTTTTAACAGTAGAATACTAAATCTGAGCATCTCATTAATTCTGAGAAATTTAGCATTAGCTGTTAAATCCTATGTGAAACATGGGCTCAACATAAAAACTACTGCTTAAATGGAATTAACTTAATTATTTTTCCTTGCACTTGATATTTCCTTCACTGCAATATTCATGAAAGCATGTGACAGATTTGTAAATTTAACTGTTAATCTCAGATTTCTAGACCCTTTAATCAGTATTTATTTGTCTGTAGAAACAGTACTAGCAGGTTAATGTTTGCTAATTTGAAAAATGCTCATGTGGTTTCCCTATAGTAACTGATTTGTGCATTTTTAAGAAATGGTATGAAATCAATTAATGTTAAAGCAATTAAGGTGGAGATTTTATTCCTTTCATTACACAGCAATTTTAGAGCTAGAGATACAATAAGTAAAAAATAATGCAAAATTTTAGAAAACATGCTCAATTTCCTCTTAAAAAAATGTTACAAGCCTTTGATTGTTTTTATGCTTAAACATTTACAAAAATCAGACGACAGTGTTTTAAAAGTCTTGAAATTTGTTTAATGATCATGACTTCATGATCTATATTAAAGGCCATAGTAGGTGTCTTGCCATGCTCTGTGTTTATTGTTTAGTTTGGGGACATTGATGGATGCCTAATAATTTTGGGAGGTTGTAAATATTATGCATGGTCAAATTTTGCTATTTTCATAGATTTTTGAACCTCATGCATATTTTATAATAGCATAAGGCCACATTTATTGTATGTACCCCATTTAGTGTTAACAAAATTGCCCTAAGACTGAAATGAACATTACCAGCTACTCTAAGAATACTCACCTGAAAGCTAATTGGAATAGGCACAAATTTTAGGAAAAGTCTTTTTTTTTTTGTAAAAGGGCTGAGATTGGCAATGAAAGAGTTACTACCACTCATAATTTAATCTGTAGTCTAAAAAGTAAGACCATTTTACTTAGGACTTTCTTATTAGATTATTTACTCCTCCCAGTGATATTTTCTTACTCTGCTTCTTTGTTTCTACATAAAACATAGGGAGATTTGGGTTTTATATCTTGAAATTATTCCCTTCTTTGACTGACTCATTGTATCAGTTCACAGAGCCTCTTTTTCATTTCTAGCTATCAAGTAATTAGTCTCAGGAAATTTGTAATCTAGTTTGGAGGGACTAGGAAGAAAAAATACTGCTACACATACACAGTGCATTATGAAAACTTACTTTATGAAAATAATACATTTGTAGATTGGTCTGAATAAGTATATACAGTTACTAGGAAGTAAGGCGCTGTTAGAGCAAAGACTTTTAACTGCTAACTGAATTGAAAGCAAAGAGAGAAGATGAAACAGATAGGTCAACAGCTATGCTTCAGTGGTTTAGAAAGGATCATAAACATCTCCCATATAGTTACAAAACTTTATTCCCTCCGGTGCTAGTCCAATGTAAGTAAGGGATTCTTTAGTGGTAAACTTGATGTAGATTATACCAATGTTGATTATAATAAAGTATACCTGAAGCAGAGAATGTTGTAGCACATGTTTTCCACCTGAAATTTGTAAAATATATATTGAATGCCTCCATGCTCTTGTCATTCAGCTAATTCTTTTAAAATTTTCATCTGGTTTTTCTTCTGGTGCAGTATGGCTTCCAGGCAAGCCACATTTCCATTTTCCTGTGCAGTTGATGGAGAGGCAAAGACCCAAGATTTGACCTCAAGGGAAAAGGAAGAGAAGTGATCAACAGTGGCCTCCGATCTGCCTCTGCAAATCTCATAATGCACACACACAACAACCTCACTCTGAGGAGCTACCAACACGTGTCAATACTATTCAGCAAGATGCTGACTGGGATAGCATGCTGTCATCTCAGCAAAGAATGGTGAGATCTGGTTTTATGTGTTTGCTGGTTTGGCCTATTGCAAATGTTTCAGAGGAGCCTCAAGGTAGACAGTATTAAAGATCACTTGATTTACATCAGGAAACAAACTATCGGTTTTAATATCCCATATACTAGAGAAAAATAAAGTGATTTGTGGTTTAGTTTTTGTCTTTATTAGGCTGATGTGCCAAGAACCTATTTAATTTAATTTTTTTGGGAGGTCACACCTGGCAATGCCGGTTACTCCTGCCTCAGCTCTCAGGAATTACTTCTGGGAGGACCATATGGATAGCAAAAGAAAAATGCCCTACCGTTGGGCATTTCGCTCAGCATCCTATTTAATTTTATTTAAGGGTGACTTGGTGACTTTCTGAATTTCTGAAATTACGATGGTAAACTTAGTTATACCTACAAAATAGGGGTTAATCAAACAAGCAACTGTGTACAAATATTGAAAATTATGTTCAGTAAACATATCTATGTGAATGAAGTCATACGGTGAGTACTTCTTCAGTGAGGAATGCAAGTGTTTGTCATCATTTAATAGTCATTCTTGATATTATAGAGACGATTAATCACTTAGGTGCCAATATAGTAATACCAAACTTGTAAAATTCCTGAGCATCATGAAATGGGAGTTTGCCCTAAAGGTAAAATAACAGAAACATTAAATCCATGCAGTATATTAGGCAGCTTTCCCCATTTTAATTCCATGTCTAATCATATAAAATTAAAAAACCATAGTAGTGAAATTACTTATTGTTTTAAGTAAGAATTTAAGATTCTTACTTAGAACTCTACCAAAACTCCACCTAATGCACCTGGAATTTTAGTTATTTTTTATTTGTTTGTTTGTTTATTTATTTATTGCTTTTTGGGTCATACCCAGCAATGCGAAGGGTTACTCCTGGCTCTTTGCTCAGGAATTATCCTGGCGGTGGGTCAGACCATATGGGATGCCGTGATAGAACCCAGGCTGGCATAGGCCGCCATTCAAATACTCTTACCCACAAGGCTATTACCCGCCCATTACTCTGGAATTTTAAACCCTATTTTACATCCTCAGCTTTTGGTTAAGTTAATAAAAAGTTATGTTAAGCGAGCAATGAGGAGAGATTTCTTTCTGTAACAAAGAGGCAACTTAGGAAAAATTAGGCAAAAGTGAAAAAGGATAATATTTGAAAATGCCTTTACTGACAATATATTTACACCTTGCTCTAACCTTAAAGTTTCACAACCTAATTGAGGAGTCAGACATTTTTGTTTTGCAAATGATTTTCGTAGACACCAACCAATGATTTGTAACAGTAGGTAAGAAACGTGACTGGAAGAAAGCTAAGACTTTTCTAAATAATCTAGGCATAAAGGGCATAATCAATCCACAATTGGTTAATTTATTGTAAGATTCATTTTCCTCGCTAGGAACAAGATAATAATAAAGCAAGACTAAATAAAATTTTTTTTTCCTGATGGAATATAAATAATTTTTAAGCTCCCCCATGAGCAAAAAAGAAAAATAGTATATTTTTTCATTTAGTTACTTCTACTTGATTTTTTTTTAAACATAGTGATTATTGAGCATAGGGTGAGGCACACTCCTCAGAGCTCAGACTTAATCCGGTCTCCTGTTTAGGATCTTTCCTGGTGGTCTCAGGGATCATGGTGCTGAGTTGGTCTTGGTCAAGGCCAGGGGCCCTATTCACTCTACTCATCTATTGGTCTCCATGTTTTACTTTTTTTATTTAATAAATATTTATAAAAGCTCTCTTCTTGAGATTACCATCTCTACAGGGTACTTGAGCAAACAACTGTATGATTATACTTCTCTTAGAGTTTATATTAAAGGAAATAGAAATAAAGATTATTTATTTTAATCACTATATATTATGTTTATACATTTATGTGATCATAGACTGTGATAAATTAAATTTAGAATGAATTTACAGCAAATTAGTCTGATAGAGATGTATGAGAAAAGAGTAGAAAAAGTGAACTATGTATGAAATGTGAGGTAAAGAATTAGATCTGAGATCAGAAAGTGAAATAGTTTTTGTGGCTGGTGTATCAGTGAGAAGGTAAGTCATATTATATATGATGGGGAGAATGATAAGGGTTCTGTCCTATCAAGACCTTGATAACATTTTAGAAGTGAGCTTTGATTCTAAATACAATGAAAAGGGAATGAAAGGCGCAAGAGCTTTTGCAAACATAATTCTGACTGTATAATGACTGTTTGTAGTCAGTCAGTGAGTTAAAGGAGGGAGTACTTTTGGGAGTTATTTCAGAAATCCATATAGGAGATAATAAAGGCCTAAATTAGTGTAGAGATAAAGAGAATGATGGGAGATGGTTTGGGTTCTTGATATGTTTTGCTTTTATGCTAATTTGGACAAGTGAAAACAACTGTGTTCAAAAACACAAGTTGAGACAGAAATAATACAGTACAAATTTTTCTTAAGAACAATTTTGCTTACTTTTTAGTAAAACTCTTGTTTTGGGCAAGTGCTTGATTGTCTTGTAGATTACTGTAGATCAGCTTCATGATCTAAAAATTTTGTCAGAATAGATATTAATAATTTGCTTACCAAGTTTATATTAAGTGGGATTACTGGAAATATAAGATACTTTAAACTTATAAATGTGTTATTTATTAGTATAAAAGAAATCATATTTGCTGGAAATGTTGCCAAATCTCTCACTGTCTTTTGATATCAAGCTACTGCTTTCCACTGATCTTTGTGTAGTTTGAATGTCTGGAAGCCAAAATATTTTGTTTTAACTCCCACTCTATAGTATTTCCCAGCTGTGTACTTATATGGTATAATAAAGGATTTAATAAATGGGAAATAGCAGCTGCATTTGGAAATTCCCTTTGGGCTTCCTTTTTCATTCGATAGATTCAGTAACGTAAGAACTGTAACATCAGACCTGGAGTGTCTTATACTACAAGTATTGCATCACTAACCAATGTTTCTTTACCAGAAATAAGAACATACAAGAATTTTAGATTTCTGAGTAGTTCTACAAACTGAAGTGTATGAATGCATGTTTGTGTATGTTTCTGTTAAGGTGGCATGAGGGAATTATAACTAAAGTAAAGTTTAACAAACATTTTGATGTCCTTGTACTTTAAAAAAAACAAATAGAAGTTCAAAAGGATTTCTATGAAACTTAAGGAAAAGCTGTATTTCATATTCATACTATTCTCTACTCAGCATTTGAGCCCCCATATGTAGTTGAGAAATATAATTTAAATGAAAGTTTAAGAAAACTTTAAAACTTAAGAAAAATTTCTCAATACTTTTTCTGTTTCCATGGTTATTTACTTTCTGTGATGGCCCTCAGTTGGGAGCAGTTAGAAGCAGGGCTTGAAAGTTTCTTATCTACTTGCCTCAGAAGGCTTTTTTACTCTGAAATATCCAGACCAAAGAGGAGCTTTTTCTCTGAGAGAGGGAGAGGACAAAGCAGAGTTTGTTATTCCTTACTTCCTGATTTAAAAAACTTTAAATATTAATATACTGATTATTTTGAGTGATACTCCAACAAAATTTGAGATCACAGTATTCAAACAAGAAAAAAATTCTTCACTCTACTATCACAATTGAAATATAAATTTTTAGAGCTTGACATCTGAGGGCAATTTGAGATTTTATAAATTGAAGCACTAATTTTAATTTTAACTATTTGAATTAGTGAAACCAAAATGATCAGTTTTAAGTTTACGTACTTCACTTTGATAAGGTCTACTTGAAGCCTAAAAAGTTACTGTAAGAGTCTTCTCCTACCATATGCTAAAGACCATTGTTATTATTATCATTATGGAACCAGTGTTCCTATGGAACTTTTGTATATAGAGGAATATTTTTTTCTTTCCATTTTTATTGAGGTACAATGATTTATATACGCTATTAATGACAGTTTCATGCATATAGTTTTGCAACGCTTATTCCACCAGTGTGTCCTAGCAGAGGACTATAACCGTATCCCCTTGAAATAAGTTTTTATTCCCTTTAATACTAATTCATTGAACAAGAATAAATTCATTTAATTTATTGAAAAGTTATAGTATTCAGATTTTAATAAGAACAGGAGTAGAAGAACATTTTCTAGTTGTGGTTAGTGACAAATGTATGATATTGTAAATAGTGATTTTCTGCTAAATATTACTTGAGTATATTTTGAATACAAAGTTCTAGGCATGGACTCTTTGTGTAAAAAGACAAGTTTCCAACTATTAGGGAAAATAGACTCTAGTTATAAAGAAGTTTCACAGAGTGAGGCAATTTCAAAAATGGCAAGTTCAGTGAAGAAAATTAAACATGAAAATGAGCTAAAGAATTATTTAAATGATCTAGTTTAGGTGATTTGAAGACATAGCATTGGAACTAAGATTTTATAAGAAGGAGTCACTTCATGAAAAAAAAGTTTGTGGGGGGAGAGAGACTGAGCATGAAATGTGTATAGCAAGTGTAAAGATTTGGGTGTTTGAGCAACAGAAGATATCAGTTGCTAAAGTGGAATGAGAGATGGAGAGACTGATGTAAAGAATGATGGAGATGAAATCAATTTGATTTAAGTTTTGAAAGATAACATTAGCTGTTAGTGAGAGAATGGATTTGAGGAACAAAATCAAGTCCATTCATTAAAAATTTGTGCAGTTGAGTAGGTGAGTTTGATGAAAAGTGAAAGTGAACAGTTAGGCCATTCCAATATCTAGAACACAAGATTCATATACAGAAGGTCTGAGAATATTTTAAGCAGCATACATGTGAAATTAAGAAATTAATAAATTAAGTCAAGGGACCAGAGGATAGTACAACCAGCAGGGCATTTGTCTTGCATGAGGCTTACCCCAGGTCCTCTCCCAACCATTCCATAGGAACCTCTGAACTGCCAGGAGTAATTCCTGAGTGCAGAGTCAGAAGTAACCCTGAGAATTGCTCATTGTGGCCCAAATCTAAACCAAACCAAACCCCCAAAGCAACTAAAATAAACCTGGAGGGAAGGGAGGAGGAAGGGAGGGAGGGAGGGAGGGAGGGAGG
>JAJIBD010038261.1:0-18936 GCA_021461705.1 Cryptotis parvus | reverse complement strand
GTATTTGATGGTGGTGGGAGCACACTGGTGGTGGGATTGTGTGTTGAACAATAAATCTTTTAGCAACTATATTGTGAAAAACCTTGTACTTTGTAAATCATGCTGTTTAAATAAAGTGATAAACTAATACATTAATTAATTAATAAAATGGAATTCTACTAACTGGGCTGTTTTGAGAAGCATGCCCACATAAAGTGCTTATCTAAATGTGTGCTCTCTTCAACTGGCTACATATCCAAAAGAGCAAATCAACAAAGGCTGGTGGGGATGTGGAGAGAAAGGTACTCTCATCCATTGTTGGTGGAAATGTCTACTAACACAGCCTTTTAGGAAATCAATATGGGATATTCCTCCAAAGACTAGAAATTGAGCTCCCGCTTGACCCAGCCAAACCACTCCTGGGAATATACCCTGGGAAGCCAAAAACACACAACAGAAAACACCATCTGCAGTTTTATTTTCATAGCAGCACTATTTACAATAGCCAGAATCTGGGAAAAACAGAGTGCCTGAGAACTGAGGACCGGATAAAGAAACTTTGTGCATCTACACAATGGAATACATGTTAGTAAAATGAAGTTATGAAATTTACTCTATAAATGGATGGACATGGAGAGGATTATGCTGAGTGAAATTAGCCAGAAGGAAAATAACAGATGTAGAATGATCAAGGCGATTTTGCATGATATAATATATACAGAAATATATTGTATATATTTATTTTTTCTCACTTGGAGTGAGGCATGATGTGAGAGAAGTTATTCGAGTTCTTGACTCCATCGCTATTCCAGAATCAGGGATGCTGTCTGTGCTTGCCACGGCACTGAAAATCAGATGGGCTGGACATACGCATTTGGAGACAACCTCTGGACTAGAGCTGCTACTAACTGGATCCCACGGGACGCCAAAAGATCACCTGGCCGCCCACCGACAAGATGGTCAGACTTCTCCTTGTCAAGAGCCTAGGAACGGTTTGAGGCTCTTCATATTCCTGAATCAACCAGATGCCATTGGGCTACATTGGCACGTGATAGGGTCCAATGGAATGTTACTGGCACTCTCTCGAGCAAATTGATGAATAACGGGATTCAAGTGATTAGGGATATATACTGTATACATACTATATATATAGTGGGTGGTGATACAGTTTATGTATAACATACATGTATATAGAGTCTGTATATACAGCATATACATACTGGTAGTGTATATACTGTATATATGTATATACATTTTGTATATAGTATATATACTGTATATATTCATTATATACACTCATATACTGTATATATACTATATGTTGCATATATATTAAGATATATATTTTACATATATAGCATATACATATATGTTGTAGGTGTACTGCATATATACTGTATAGACATGTATATAGCATATAGTATATATACATATATGTTATATGCTGTATTTATATATACAGTATGAAACTAATATCCAAGGTCTGGTATAATAGACTGTGAGATCTTTATCAGGTGGAATTTATCACAAACAGTGGGAGATTAGAGGTTAGTAAGATGGAGAAGGAACATGCTAATAATTGTCAAAAGTGATATTACCAGCCTAGAACTGGAGCACTGAACATAGACAAAAAGATACGCATATAACTCTAAATTTGTAATCCACAGTGTGCAAGAGAAGGAAGAGAGAGAAAGAAAGAAGAGATAGCGACCTGGCCCATACAGGCAGGCTACATATAGGGAGGAACTGAAGACATGGTGGTGGGAAATGGGCACTGGTGTACTTGATGGGTGCTGGAACACTGTAAGACTGAAACTCCAAACATGAACTTCTTCAGAATTGTATATCTACGGTGTTAAAAGAAAATATAAAAAATTAAAAATAATAATAATAATAAATAAATGTGCTCTTTAGTTTAAATTGTGCAACTGCTTTTACTGTACTGATTACTAGCCAGAACAACTGCCCGAACAGTGGGTGTTTGGCTGTCATTACCACCACCTATTGGTTCTGGGAGGAAGTGAGAACAAGCAGCTATATTTTTTTTTTTGTCTCACCTGGCAATGCCTAGGGATTACTCCTGGTTTTGCACTCAGGGATTACTTCCTGGCAGTGGTCAGGGTACTATTATGGGATGCCCTGATTGACTCCAGGTCAGCTAAGTGTGCAAAGCACCGCCTAGTCCAACAGCAGCATTTCTGAGACTGTTTCACCAAAATTTCCAAGCGGTCAGGGGGATCAGAGGATGATCTTGTAAGAAATCAATGTGTGGGGAAGACTTGATCCCTGATAAAGTTTCAATATTTCATGCTTTGACCTCCTGATCCTCATAAAGTTTGGCTTAAGGAACATACTCATGGTAATCAGGATTTCATGCAAAAGTAGAAAGACAGAGGTGACCCCAGGAGAGAAAGTGCAAGTTTAGACAAGTGACCTATCCACTCTTGACATACGCTTTCTTGCCCTGTTCCTGAGAAACTTGCATCAGCAGAATTCAAAAAGCCATCTATTAGATTACCTGCTTTGCCAGGATCAAATAGAGCTCCTTAGCAGAGCAAAAACCAGTTCTTTTATTCATGTTGCATGGCATAAAGACAGCCACTAAAGCAAAATTTCACTGATAAATACCAAGCCATCCAAAAATTTTTAAAAAAGGGTGCTTCCCAAAGAAGAATGTAGACTGTGTCCTGTCCATTAAAAAAAACTAAAGAATTTGCACTGGATATTCTCTGACTATGAATTTAGGCTTCTGCTGCCAACCCCAACAAAAACTCACCAGAATAAACTGTAAGGAATTAAGTTCTTCTTGATGCCTCTTGTCAGAACCAAGGAATCCAAAATGGGTCTTTCTTAATTAAAAAGTCTTGATGGTTGCTTGGCCCCCAGGAAAAATATAACTCAGTTTTTCAAATTTTGAGAAACTGGTGCGTTGACCATTTGCCACAAGTTACAATTTTTCAATGAAATGGGGTGACAAATTCCTCTCTAGTTATCTATTGTTGTATAACAACCTATTACAAAATGTAGTGGCTTTTAAAACAATGGTTTTTATTAAATTAAACTAATTGGTTGAATTCCAAGAACAAGTATTACTTTTCACTGTTTTGAGAGTTAACTGGTTGATTTTTCGTGTACCACTTCAGCTGCTGCCCACTTCCTGTATTCAACTGGGAAGGACTGTGTACTTCCACCACCTCAGCCGGAACCCCAGAAGTCTATGCGTTGTTGCTAATTCTTCTGTTGTCTAATAGTCCAGAGCCTCTTTCAATAACTTCCCTATTCACTAGAACATCAGGGCAGTTTTTTTTATCACTGTGAATTACAAAGTTATCTATAATTGAGCTTCAGGCAATACAATGTTCCAACACCATTTTCTCTTTACCAGTGTCCACTTCCCTCCACCAATGTTCCCAGTTTCCCTCCTCTCTCCCATCTCACAGACTCAGACTTTTCTTGGCAATCCTGGCAACCAAGCCACAAAAGGGCTAGGTTATAGCAGAACTAAGAGGTCTCTTAACAGTTAGCCGTGGCACTGACACTTTAATTTCATGACACTGATAAGAATAACTGTTCATAAATCCCATAAAATAGACTCCACCAATCAGCGGAAGGAATCACTATGGAGCAGGAAGTGATCATATGTGTCATCTTTCAATAAAACCTATCAAGCACAGATCATAACAGAAAAGGGTTTTGTTGGATTGTTTGTTTATTGAATCACCATGACATAACAGTTGGCAAAGGACTCACAAGCTTTATTCTTTATAGGGAATTTTCTTGTAGTCTTTAGGGTCTTCTAAATATATTATCATATCATCCACAGTGAGAGTTTGCCTCTCTTGATTCTGATCTGATGATTTTAACATCTCTTTTTCTGTCTAACTGCTTGAGAAGTACTTGCAATATTACATTGAATAGTAGTGGTGAGAGTGAGCAGTCTTGTCTTTTTCCTGATCTTACAGGAGATGCTTTCAGTAGTTTTACCATACACTATGATGTCTGCTTGGGATGTGCGAATGGATTTAATTGTGTTGAAGAAGGTTTTTTCTAACCATTTTATTAAGAGACTTTTTTATCATGAATAGGTGTTGATCTTTGTCACCCTATTCATTGATATGATTTCTAACTTTATTTTTCCTTATGTATATTTTCCTGTGTATATTAAACCCATTATGTTCCTGAGATGAATCATACTTAATCATGGTGTAAAATCTTTTCGGATATATTTTATTCACTTTCTTTTCTAATGCTTTTGTTGAGAATTTCGCACTATCAGTTGTTGTTGTGTTGTTGCTATTGTTTAAGAACTCGGGGCTTAAGTGATAGCACAGAGGGTATGGCATTTGCCTTGCATGTGACTGACCTGTCTGATTCTTGGCATTCCATATGGTCCCCCCATGCACCACTATAATAATTCTGAGCTAAGAGCCAGGAGTAATTCCTGAGCACCACCAGGTATGAATAAACAAAAAAAAAAAAACCCACAAGTAAATCTCTGTGGGTCTAGGATTTGCTTCTGGGAAAGATTACCATTTTAATTTCCTTGATTGTGATTGACCTATTCAGGTACTTTGTTTCATCTTGATTCAGATTTGGGAGCTACAAGGATGCAAATATTTATCCTTTTTATATCAGGCACTGTAGAACTTACAAGAAGAAAATAGCCAACCCCATCAAAAAATGGGGAGAAGAAATGAACAGAAACTTCGATAAAGAAGTTCAAACAGCCAAAAGACATATGAAAAATGCTCATCATCAGGGGCCGGAGCGATAGCCCAGTGGGTAGGGCGTTTGTTTTGCACACGGCCGCTCCATGCCGGCCAGGGTTCGATCCCCGCATCCCATATGGTCCCCTCGAGCACCGCCAGGATAATTCCTGAGTGCAGAGCCAGGAGAAACCCCTGAACATTGCTGGGTGTGACCTAATATGCAAAAAAAAAAAAATGCTCATCATCATTAGTCATCAGAGAGATGCAAATCGAAACAACAATGAGATATCATCTCACACCACAGAGATCAGCACATATCCAAGAGCAAGAACAATAAGTGCTGGCGTGGATGTGTAGAAAAGGGTACTCTCATTCACTGTTGGTGGGAATGTTGACTGGTACAGCTCTGGAAAACAATATGTACATTCCTCCAAAGGGGAAATTGAGCTCCCTTTTTGATCCAGCTGTACCACTCCTGGAATATACCCTGTAGTCAAAAACACACAACAGAAACACTATCCCTACTTTCTACATGTCTATAGCAACATTATTCACACAGTGTAACTGTAAACAACCAAAGTGCCCGAGAACTGATGACTGGATAAAAGAAAGTTTGGTACATCTACACAATGGAATACTATGCAGCTGTTAGAAAAATGAAGTTATGAAAATTTGCCTCTAAATGGATGGACATGGAAGGATCATGTTGAGTGAAATTGCCGAAGGAGAGAGACAAATATAGAATGACTGCATTTATTTGCATGGCATATATATCTATATATATATATATATATATATTACATATACATATATAACATATTATGATACCAACATCCAAGGTCAAGCAAAATATGGATCAGGAGGTCTTGTCAAAGGTTGGAAATTACCACAAACATGTGGGAGCAGAGGGTTAGGTAAGACAGAGAAGGGAACAGTGTACCAATAATTGTAGAAGAGTGCTATTACCACATAGAACTTAGCATTAAATACAGGCAAAAAGATACACATAATAACCTCTAAGTATATGTATTACAATCCACAATATGTAAGAAAAGAGAAAGAGAAAGAGAAGAAAGAGAGAGAAGAGATAGAACCTGCCATAGAGGCAAGGCTAGGGAGGAGGGAGGGAATCGGGACATTGGTGGTGGGAAATGGGCACTGGTGGAGGGATGGGTGCTGGAATACTGTATGGCTGAAACCCCAACATGAACATTTTTGCAATTGTTTATCTCATGGTGGTATAATAAAATATATTAAAAAATTATCCTCATTTTAGGCTCTCCAGTTTCAGGCCATAAAGATTTACAAAGCAATCCTTAATTATCCTTTAAACTTTGTAGTGTCTATTGGGTCATCTCTCTGCTTTTATTTATGATTTTGAAAAAGCAAGGGTCTTCCCTTTGTGTGAGTCTTGCTAATGACTAGTCTGTTCTTATTTCTTCAAAGAATCAATTCTTGATTTTTTCAATGACCTTGGAAATGTTTGGTGGGTATTTTGTTGTTTTGTTTCCATTTCAACAGTTTTGGCTCTAGGTTTTATTATACTCTTTCTCCTTCTAGCTGCTCTGGGGTCCTTTTTGTATTTTTTAGCTGCTGTAGCTGTATAATTAGTTATTAAAGTGGGTACTTTCTTTGGTACCCAATGAGCACTTGCATTGCTAGATCTTTCTTTGCAACAACTCTTGTTGTGCCCTATATGTTCAGTAGTTGTAAAATTTTAATTTTGTTTGTTTCCAGGAATCTGATATCTTCTCTGATTTCTTTCTTTGACTCATTGGCTGCAGTAAATGGTGGTTTCCATTTCAAGATATTTTATTTTTGTCATTTCTGTTTGTTATTATCTTCCATTTCCAGAATAGTATGATCTGAAAGGATAATTGATATATTTCTATTTTCTTGACTTTATGAAAAGTACCTTTTCTGTGACCTTTACAACTCATTGTGGTCATTTTGAAAAATATCCAACGCATACAGAAGTATAAACGCCCAATCGTTTTGTGAATGAGGAGCTTTGTATATGTCTGCTAAGCTCATTTCATCCATTTCTTCCTTTCATAGCCCATGTTTCCTAGTTGAGTTTTAGTTTAGTTGGTCTACCCAGACATTATGAAATGGTGTGTTGAAGTCTCCAAAAGCTATTGTGTTGCAGTCAATATCTTCTTTTTAGGTCTTTTGGAAGGCATAAATGTTTAGTAGTGTGAGTTCTTGATCATTAAGTAAAGTGGCTGCTACAAAATCACCACGTGCATAAAATGCATGACTTTCAATATGCAAATAATTAAATAGTGAAGAGAAAAAACTTTTTAATTTTTATTATGCCACCATGATATATACAATTACAAAAAATGTTGATAAACAGGTTGCAGTCATACAATATTCCAGCATTCATCCTCCACTATGCACATTTCCTACCACTCAATATCTCCTAATTCCCTCCTACTCCCCCTAGTCTGTCTTTATGGCAGGCACTTTACTGCTACTGCTATGCTACTGCTGCTGCTTCCTGCTGCTGTCTGCTGGGCTTCTTCTTCCCTCTCTTCCTCTTTGTCTCTTCTTCCTCTTCCTTGTCTTCCTTCTTCTCTTCTTTCTTTCTTTCTCTATTCTTTACCTTTTCTCTATCTTCCTCTTCTCATGTATATCTTTCTTTCTCTCTGTCTCCCTTCTCTTCTCTCTTACACACTGTGGCTTGCAAACATACATTTGGGAGTTACCATGTATATATCTTTGCCTACATTCAATGCTCAGTTCTAGACTGGTATTGCCATTTCCAACAATTATTATGACACTGTTCCTTTTTCTCTGTCTTACCTATCTCTGACTTCCACACACTTTCAGTAGATTCCACCCACTGACAAGTCCTCCTTGACCCATGTCTTGCCTGGCCTTGGATATTGGTATCATGCTTTTTATATCCCACAAATGAATGCAGTCATTCTTTATCTGTCCTTTTTTCCTCTGGCTAATTTCACTCAACATGATCTTATATAGGTCCGATCGATTTATAGGCAATTTAATAATTTTGGTTTTTCCTAAAGGTTGCATAGTATTCCATTATGTAGACGCACCATAGTTTATCCAGTCGTCTGTCTCCTCTAGCTCTCAGGTTGTTTCCATGTTGTGGGTATTATGAATAAATAGTGCTGATATGAATATAGAAGTGTGGATGGTGTTTCTGCTGTGTGTTTTGGGCCCCCAGGCTATATCCCTGTAGTGGTATGGTTGGGCCACAAATGGGAGCTCAATTTATAGTTTTGGAGGAATATCCATATTGTAAAGAAACTTTTTAAAAATTCCATTCACAATTATGCCTCAGAGAAACCAGTTTGGGAATCATCTTAACAAAAGGGGTGAAAGATATAAAAAACCTACAAACAGCTACTAAAAAGAAAATAAAAATAATATATGAGAAAGTGGAAATATATCCCTGTTCATGGATTGCAATGATTAATATTATCAAAATAACAGTCTTGGCACAGGGCACAGGGCAAGACTGTTATCTTGATAATATTAATCATTGCACGTGCCCAGCCGCTCATGAGGCAGTCGGAGGCATGGTGGGTTCCAGCCTTGGCCCACCACCCCGGCAGAACCTCCTCACAACAATTTTTCAGACGACTCCCACTCCACTCCATGGGCGCCGCCATTTTCCATTGTACTTCCCTCTCTTCAGAACTCCACCCAGCCGACCAGCCCATCACAGCCCGGATCATCGACACCCACCCTGGAGCAGTTTCTTCCCTCAATCCGCCCCAGGCATTCTGGTCCAGAGCTCTCAGACTGGGCAGAGCGGTTCCTTTGCTCTCCCAATACCACAGCCCCGTTCATGAGGCAGTCGGGAGGCATGGTGGGTTCCAGCCTGGGCCACCACCCGGCGAGAACCTCACAACAAGCCAGACTTCCCCCACCCCACTCCATGGGCGCCTGCCATTTTCCACATGGACTTCCCTCTCTTAGAACTCCACCCAGCCGACCAGCCCATCACAGCCCGGATCATCGACACCCACCCTGGAGCAGTTTTTGCTCAATCCGGCCCAGGTATGCTGGTCCAGAGACTCTCAGCCATGGGGCAGGGGTTCCTTGCTCTCCCTGTGCCCAGCCGTTCATATGAGGCAGTCGGGAGGCATGGTAGGTTCCAGCCTTGGCCTACCACCGCAGAACCTCACAACAAGCCAGACGCCCCCCACCCACTCCATGGGGCGCCGCCATTTTCCACATTGGACTTCCTCTCATCAGAACTCCACCCAGCCGACCAGCCCATCACAGCCGGCTCGTGGCGGCAAGGGAGCAGCGGTTCATCAATAAAGGCTTTATTTGGAGGTGTTTATAGAGTATGCCTCCCTACGGCAAGCCTAGCAAGCTGCTCGTGTTGTATTTGATATGCAAATGCCAGTAACAATTATATTAGATCATTCTCAGGGACCTAATATAATGGTTTGAGGCTCTTTATGTTCCTGTACCAAGCGATGCCCTTGGCTCTACAGCATGTGACAGGACATATTGAGATATTACTGGTGCCGCTCTAGCAAATAGATGATTAACGGGAAGATCGTGATCGTGAATAGTCTTGCAGAAAGCATTATACAGGTTCAATGCATTCTCACAATAAATACCTATGCCATCATTTAAAGACAAGGATCAAATTCTGATGAATTTTATACAGAATAATAAACACCCTAAACCACTGAAGCAATCTTAGTTAAAAAATAAGATGGGAGTCTTCTTTGTCTCAAACTTAAAACTATATTATAAAGCTATAATAATCAGTATAGTGCAATAGAATGATGATAGACTCAGCTATGGAATATAATAGAGAGTTTGAAGACACACGTATATGGATGAGTGAATTTTATACAAAGAAGGGAAAAGTATGGGGGCCAGAGTGATAGCATTAGTAAATAGGGTGTTAGTTGGGTTGGCATTGGCTAACCCCAGTTAGATCCCAGCATCCCTAAATGGCAAAACTGAGTTTGCCAGGAGTTCCTGGAGGTAGATCCAGGAACAACTCCTGAGGTGTGGCTTCAAAATCTTGCCGTGGGTGTGGCCTAAAGGCAAAAAGGGGAGTATAAAGTAGAGCAAGAAATTCCCATAATAACAGTAATTGGGAAAACTGATTAGTCATGAGCAAAATTGAACTGAGACCCCTTCTAACTATATATACAAAAGTCAAATCAAAATTAATTAAATACTTAAATTTATACCAATCCATAACTATAGAGAGAAAACATAGTTGTAGATTCCTCGCAAATGATAATGAATCTAGAGTCACTTCAATAATTTAAGGTTACTAACAAGCAAACAAAAAGTGCAAAGAAACAAATGGGACCTAAACAGAAACTTGTCCACTATAAAAGAAATAATCACAGAATAAAAAGAAGAAAATATTTACCTACCAATTATATCTAACAAAAAATAATATCCAAGAGAGTAAATCACACTGTAGAAATTTAATAAGTAAAGGAAACAAGCTCAGGGCTTGATTGATAGCACAGCAGGTAGGCGCTTGCCTTGCATAAGTGTAAGTGGGGACCCAGGTTCCGATCCTGGTCATTCCATTAGTCGCTCAGGAGTAATTCCTGAGTGAGGTGAGCCAGGATTTGCGCCTCCTGAGCATCATGTGATTCAAAAGGAAAATAAAAGCTTTGGTACATCTAAGCACAATGGAATACTTTATGCAGCTGTTAGTTAAAATGAAGTTATAAATTTGTCACAAATGGATGGTGGTAGGATATGGAGAAGATTAAGTTGAGCGAAATTAGCCAGAAGGAGAGAGACAGATACAGAAATGACTGCATTTATCTGTATAACATAAATATATATAGGTACATATTATGATACACAATATCCAAGGTCAAGAAACATGTACTAGGAGGTCTGGCCAAGGTGGAAATTATCACAAACGGTGGGATTCAGAGCTAGGTATGACAGAAATGGAACAGTGTGCTAAATAATTGTTGAGGGTACTAATGCCAACTGAACTGAGCATTAAATAGAGGCAAAAGATAAAAAGGAAAATAAAGGAAACGAGCCTTTAAAAAATGGGGGAAGAGATGTACAGAAACTTCTCCAAAGAACAGGCGACTAATATCAAAGAGTATATGAAAACACCGTTTTTTATTATTTATCAGGGAAATAAAAATCAAAACACTCAATGGGATATATCATCTTATACCATTAGTGAAACTGGCCTTACATCACAAACAACAAAATCAACCAGTGTTGGCAGGAATGTGGGGGGGAAAAGATCACTATCACTATCTTCCCGTTAATCATCTATTTGTTAGGAGCTTAGCACCAGTAATATTCCATATTCTGTCTCATGCTAGTAGAACCCAAAGGCATCTTTCTGTCTCCAGGAACATAAAGAGCTCAAACAATTATATTAGGTCACGAAATTCACAAATATAAAAGTTACTGGTAATTGGCATATCAACACAACACGGTAGCAGCTTGCCAGGGCTTGCCATGCGGTGGCACACTGTTGTAGTCACCTTTAAATAAAGCATTTTATTGATGAACCACATTTTATTGCTGGTGGATTGTAAATTGGCCTAGTCTTTTGAAAAATAACATGGACACCTCAAAAAGTTATAAATTCACTTTTCGGCATCTGCCCTAAGATGTCCAATCACTTCACTCAGAAAAGACATTTGAACTTATGATGCAGTATTATTCATAATAGCCCAAAATCGGAAACAAATAATAAATGTCCAAAAACACATGATTAGATAAAGAAACAGTGGTACATATACACAATGGAATAATACTCAGCTCTTAAGAAAATACGATATCAGGGACTGGAGCAATACTACAGTGGGTACAGTACTCTGTTTTAGATTTAACCATCCCATGTCTATTCCCTGGCTCTATATGATCCCCATACACAGCACTCCATAAGTAATTCCTGAATGCAGAGCTAGGAGTAATCTTTTATACTGCTGGTATGACCTAGAAGAAAACAAAGGAAAACATGAAATTTTGCCTGTACATGGAAGAAACTTGAAGGTAGCATGCTGAGTGAAATCAGTCAGGAGAGAGACTCTCCCAAGTGTATTGAAAGAATAAGGAATAAGAGAATAGTAGTTTGTCTCAAATCCCCTGCCCTCTACCAGAGATCAGTAGGGGCCAGCCTCCACCCACCCTGGGTATTGATGCTCTTACCCAGTATAAGGTAAAAAGGAAGATGGCTTGCAAAATGTGGGCAGGGCCAGGAAGCTGACTTGGTGTGCTTGCGTGTGCCAGGGCCTGAATGGGCTCATGGTGAGTATGCCCCGCCTGTATGGACAGGTCAAGGAAGACTCCTGTGTACATGCGGACGCTCCTCGCCTACTTGCTCATGTGACCACACACCCATAGGCTATGGAGAGAAATATACTCTTTAAGTGGATAGGCTAGAGATAAGATATTACAAAACTGTCGGGGAACGCCGCCAGGCTCCCAGACAGTGCCGGAGCGTGAATTTCCTTCTACCCCGAAGCTAGCAAGGAATGGATGAAGACTCAGGAATCCGGTGCAGTTTTAAAAAGACTTTTTACTTATCACAGGTTCAGGATACAAATCAGCAATAAGAAAAACCCGTGCTTAAGATTCCTGGCTAGAACCCTAGCCACATGTAGGCCAAAATGGCGGCCACCACGTGTGTTGGCCCTGTAAAGAAGGAGACAAAGGCAAGACTCCCAAGAAGGAAACAAGCTCACAAAGAGAGAACCCAAAAGAGTGCGAGAGAGGAAGCAGGCTAGTTTTATACCCTACAACTCCAGACCTCCCTCCCACTATTATGGAAGCAGGGAGGGTCAAATGCCCTCAGGTAATTTCTCCCAGCACCTCACCTAGGCCCTTTTTATATGCTAATGTCTTGAGCCAAAGATCTGCCTGGAAAAGCCTTTATAGGGTAGAGAGGGGTTTCCGAGATGGCTTGTCTCTGTACCAAAAGTCTAATACTAGTACCAGTTAAATATTTCTAAGCCTTCACAAGTCTCGTCTACTTCACGGTAGTTTTGTATTTTAGTTGCCCTTTGCGTTATCAGGGGGCTGCTTGCTTTTTTTGGAGGCAAACAAAGCATTCTCTCTGGTCTAATTATTTAGGGATCCAAGGTGGTTAGGCAAATATGCTGGTAAGATCTTAGCTAGTCATGATGATTGTGGTAGCATAAGAATATTTATACCAGCTAGTACAGAATACATGGTCAGATAAACTGCCACATTTAGACTACCCCTTATCTCTGGTGATTTGCAGGCGGCAATTCAGAGCAGATGCAGAGGCTCTTAGAGGAGTCCTGCAACATCAAACTAATTGGCTGTGTACTGGTGGGCCCTGTTGTAATTGACAGAAGAAGCCTTTAAGGGGCCTTTAAAAGGTTCAATGTCCATCCTGCTTGTTCAGACCGAGTCCATGTGGTAGCTGGACTCTGGCCAGCCAAAGTACAATAAACTCTGCTTTGTTCTTTGCATTCCTATGTGACTTTCTGTCTCTCGAAGGGGATAAGAATCCTGGACATCAACAGTATAATCTAAAACTTTTTAGTAAGAGATTGACAAATGGCAAAAATCAGTAGGACCTAAGAGTTGGTCTACAGAACAGCTTCTCAAGTCAGTAAGATGTCACAGTGGGAGTGAGGTATTGGATGGTGGTGTTGTGTGGGACTCTTGGAGTCAATGGCAGAAAGAAATAGGTACTCTGACAGCGAATGTGGTGTTGGAATGTTGTGTGTATAGAACCACTATTGACATGGGTGTGATGTTGGAACGTTGTGTGTATGAACCCTACTGCTGATGCAGGTATTGTAAAATTGTAAGCACTGACAAAAATAAAATTCAGATATATGAAAAACAAACCTCCCCAACCTAAAAGCATACTTGCCCACACACAAGAGGAAACCCTGGGACCTGATCCTGTAGTCAACTCACTGGCCCTGATTTTTTTTTTGCTTTTGTCACACCCGGCGATGCTCAGGGGTCCTCTCCTGGCTCTGCACTCAGGAATTATCCCGTGGTGCTCGGGACCATAAGGGGATGCCGGGATCGAACCTAGGCCGGCACAGGCCGGCCGCTGCAAGGCAACGCTTCTACCCGCTGGACTATCGCCTTGCCCCATGGTTTGACGCAGTCACAAACATCTGATTCCCAAACATATGCTACTTCGTTATGTGAAGAAATTATTTCATGTATATGTTATGTTGAAAGATAAGTGGGGAGTGACATTCCTATGTCACAGACTACACTGACTTAAATCAGTTAATTGAAGTAGGAAACTAGTTGTCAGTGAAGGCATACCCCAACCAGCATTGCACAATAAGAAAATTAATCTGAAGAACAGAAGTAGTAGATTGGTAGTTGCCTAGAATTAATATAGTAGCTATTATTAGCACTAATCTAGTATTAACTAAACTAACTGAAAGAGATCTGTTCTCAAGTAACTGGAAATATAAAAATTCACCATTAATACCTATAAAACTCAAGAACAATGGGAAAAACTAAAGTACTCAGCTGCAGTCACAAAATGAATTGAAACCCAGGCAAGTTCCTAAGCCCAATTAAAATGTAAGCTTGAGCCTGGTTGCCAAGAACCTAAAATCAACACTCACTGCACGGGCAACACAGATTGTTAGCGACTTACTAGTGAAATTAAGCAATCACCAGGATGAGAAATTCAACCAACTCTAAAGAACTTTTTTAGAAAATGAGAAATATACAAATGGTAATGAAGGAGCTAAAGAACACATCAGCAAGACACAGTAACCAACTACAGGGGAGAAGTGTTAGAATGAACTTGAAGAAAAATACAGGACAGCATTGATTAAAAGGTCTAAAAGGAAAAGAGAAATGTGGGAAACAATGGGAAAAATGTAAGATTTTTAAGGGCTCTTCCCAGTAGAAACCAGATTTACCAGACAAATTATATAAGAGATGTAACACTTCAAAAATGTGATTCTTAAAGAACAAAGAAAGACAGGGAGAATAATCTCTAAAATTATAAGAAAACCAGAAGGTGATGAATAGGAAAAAGGGAGAAATGAATGGTAAGAAGAGTTAATAACTAAGAACTTCCTTACTCTTGTAAGCTGGAGATTCAAGAGGCATAAGAATACCAGATACTTTGTAAAATGGCCAAAGATATAGAAGAGTAGTCAGGGTGCTTGTCTTCTATGCAGCTGACCAAAAATTCAATCCCTTGGCACCCCAGATGGTCTCACAAACCTCCTACGAACTATCTCTAAGTATAGTGCCAGAAGTAAGCTCCTGAGTACGACTGGTTGTGACCCAACAATTAGAAATTAAGGTAATTGAGGAATAAAAAAGAGTTAAATTGTAGAACTGCAGTAGGTGGGCCTGGCTTAAGTCCCTGCTCTTTTGTAGCCTCACCCGCCCCCCATTAGTAGTCGTTTTTCTTTCTAAGCAGAAACTACAATGTCTCACGGGTGGTATTCAGAAAGAGGGAGAAAGGAGAGGAGAATTCATGCCTCTGATGGCACCAGGAACAGAATTAAATACTGTAGCTCTTTTTCCCACCTTCTCAGCCCATAGTCAGTGAAAAAGGCGGATATTTAGGCCATTTAGAGGGAATGTAGATCTGTATAAAATCAAGGAAGCGTGGTTAGTGCCCCCTGTGTGGGACTCCTGAGGTTTCCAAGAGTTCAAGAGTTTGTACCACGACTAATTAATTATATGGGAAACACTCAATGTACTTTAGGAGCAGGAAGCAGAAGCATTACCTTTCACCGGCTATGCATGTGTGGGTTCCATGGGCTGGACTTTGGAAATGGCAGAAATTACCCCCAGCATTCAAATACAGGGTGGTGCAAAATTACAGCCTCTGACACGCTCCAGCTCAGTAAATTGCTTTTTGTCTACTGGGGTCTACATGTCTTTTTACTTTGCTGGCCTCTGGCCCAGCAGCCAGTGAGATGCGCATTCGTTGTAAAACATTGTACCCACTTGCTGATACCTGGCCTCATGTCAGTATTTCTCACTGGTCTGAGCAGACAGTTCTGGTGAATTGGGAGGCAAACTACAAGAGAAAAGAGCTGGAAATAAAGCCATAACTATGTCTGTACCATAGCAACACGAAAATCCTGACCACTCAATCAAAGGGTTAAGTGAACAACTGAGCTACCAGCCTTACCTCCTGCTTAAAGGAAATCTTTTCCTGGCTTGATTCAGCTATCCAGCCTCAGTTCCTTTTTGTGCACAAAGTCCTTAGTCAAGAAGCAAATTGAGAGCAGATTTCATTCAGTTTGAAGCTTTTAAAGGATTTAAAAGCCATTTTTTTTTATTAATCTGAACCTACTCATGAGGGAAACAATCAGACCAATCCAAATTGAGGAACATTCTGAAATGAACTGGTGGACTTTTCAAAGCTGCCAGTGTCTTGGGGGAAAAGTTTTGAGAAATACACTGAAACATAGAGTAGAGACAGGGTGGGTAAAATGGAGTTCTTTTCCTTGAGCAAACAAATAAGAAAACAACTTTGGAAGAATATTAAAAGACAAATGGGTAAATTTATGTTCAGATAATAACATTGCAAAACTGCTAAAATATTTTTGAACTATAACACTTTGGTTATATAGGCAGATGCCTTTGGTTGTGGAAGACATATGTGAGTATTTTGAGATAAATGATCTTAAGTATGAAATCACTTTCAAAGGGTCTAAAAACAATTCTTTTGCTTGACAAAACTTTATTTGACAACTGGCATTCCAGATTCTTTGCTTGACAAAACTTTAGTTTGACAACTGTGCTTTCCAGGCCCATTTGTGAGTTTTCCTATAAAATCTAGTTCAAGGAAGACCAGTATAAAACGTAGAGAACTTCCCAGCCATCATTATCTGATCACCCCCAGTATCTGATCATTATCGATCACTCCCTCAGTATCTGTGCAGATTCCTCATCCTTCACTATCCTAGGTGATGCATGACCAACCTTTGGACTGTATCTCTGTTCCCACCTCCAATGAGCAAATACATATGTACACTGTAGTCTAGAAAAGTGGTCTCTTGGCAAGCATCTGCATGACCCTTGTGAGCACCGGCAAGCACTACATAAGCAGAATGGGTATGCAGTCATATGTGTATATTCACAGTTAGAGGGGGTGCAACTCAGCAGGCTCTAAGACTAAACATGCAAGCACCACAACTGATATGCAGCTCCCAATATAATAAGTAGAATGTTTGAGTATTACCGCAGTCAGGTATGTATGTAAATACTTGGTAAGTCAGCAACAGCAATGAAGAGAATGGGAAAATAAATGAGAAAACTCAAATAATAAGATCACCGATCACGATCTTCCTTGCTAATCATCTATTTGCTAGAGCGGGCACCAGTATTATCTCGTCATGTCCTGTCACATGCTGTAGAGCCAAGGGCAACGGCTGTGTACTAGAACATAAAGAGCTTCAAAACCATTATATTAGGTCATGAGAATGATCTAATATAATTGTTACTGGCATTTGGCATACCAAATACAACACGAGCCTTGCTGGCTTGCCGTATGGAGGGCATACTCCTAAAACACCTCCAACTAAAGCTTTTATTGATGAACCGCAGCCACTTGCGCCGCCAGAGCCGTTCTGTGATGGGCTGGTCGGATGGGTGGAGTTCTGATGAGAGGGAAGTCCATGTGGAAAATGGCGGCGCCTATGGAGTGGGTGGGGGTGTCCACTGGCTTGTTGTGAGGTTCCGCCGGGTGGTGGGCCAAGGTTGGAACCCACCATGCCTCCCGACTGCCTCACGGAACGGGGTGGGCACAGGGAGAGTAAGGAACCGCTTCCCCCCATGTCTGAGAGTCTCTGGACCAGAATACCTGGGCCTGATTGAGGAAGAAACTGCTCCAGGGTGGGAATCAATGATCCGGCTGTGATAGGCTGGTCGGCTGGGTGGCGTTCTGGGCGGATTGAGGAAGAAACTGCTCCAGGGTGGGTGTCGATGATGATGATCCGGCTGTGATGGGCTGGTCGGTTGGGTGGAGTTCCGGGCCGGATTGAGGAAGAAACTGCTCCAGGTGGCTGTCGATGATCCGGGCTGTGATGGGCTGGTCGCTTGGGTGGGAGTCTCTGGGGCCGGAGAGGAAGAAACTGCTCCAGGGTGGGTGTCGCGCGAGATCTGGGCCGGGGACGGGCTAGGTCGGCCGCGTGGAGCTCCTGATGAGAGGGGAAGTCCAATGTGGAAATGGCGGCGCCTAAGGAGTGGGTGGGGCTCGTCTGGCTTGCTGTGGGGTTCTGCCGGGTGGTGGGCTGAGCTGGAACCCACCATGCCTCCCGTACTGCCTCATGAACGGTTGGGCACAGGGAGAGCAAGGAACGCCAGCTGCCCCATGTCTGAGAGTCTCTGGACCAGAATACCTGGGCCATTGGGGAAGAAACTGCTGCCCAGGGTGGGTGTCGATGATCCGGCTGTGATGGGCTGTGTCGGTTGGGTGGAGTTCTGGGCCGGATTGAGGAAGAAAACTGCTCCAGGGTGGCGTGCTCGGTGATGATGATCCGGGCTGTGATGGGCTGGTCGGCCGGGTGGAGCCTCTGGGGGCCGGATTGAGGAAGAAACTGCTCCAGGGTGGTTGGCGATGATCCGGCTGTGATGGTCTGGTCGGGTGGGTGGAGTTCTGGGCCGGATTGAGGAAGAAACTGCTCCGGGGTGGTAGTGAACGATCTGGGCTGTGATGGCCTGGCCGGCTGGGTGGAGTTCTGATGAGGGAAGTCCAATGTGAAAATGGCGCCATGGGAGTGGGTGGGGGTCGTCTGGCTTGTTGTGAGGTTCTGCCGGGTGGTGGGCCTAGGCTGGAACCCACCATGCTTCCCGACTGCCTCACGAACGGCCGGCACAGGGGAGCAAAAAACCGCCTGCCCCTGTCTGAGAGTGCTCTGGACCAGCACCTGGGCGGATTGGGAAGAAACTGCTCCCGGGTGGGTGCCGATGATCCGGGCTGTGATGGGCTGGTCTGTTGGTGGGAGTTCTGGGGCCGGATTGAGGAAGAAACTGCTCCAGGGTGGGTGTCGATGATGATGATCCGGGCTGTGATGGCTGGTCGGCCGGGTGGGGGAGTTCTGGGCCGGATTGAGGAAGAAACTGCTCCAGGGTGGGTGTCGACGATCCGGCTGTGATGGCTGGTCGGCTGGGTGGAGTTCTGGGCCGGATTGAGGAAGAAACTGCTCCAGGGTGGGGTGTCTATGATCCGGGCAGTGATGGCTGGTCGGCTGGGTGGAGTTCTGATGAGAGGGAAGTCCTAATGTGGAAAATGGCGGCGCCATGGAGTGGGTGG
>JAJIBD010038260.1:0-30945 GCA_021461705.1 Cryptotis parvus | reverse complement strand
GTATTTGATGGTGGTGGGAGCACACTGGTGGTGGGATTGGTGTTGAACAATAAATCTTTTTAGCAACTATATTGTGAAAACCTTGTACTTTGTAAATCATGCTGTTTAAAATAAAGTGATAAACTAATACATTAATTAATTAATAAAATGGAATCTCTACTAACTGGGCTGTTTTGAGAAGCATGCCCACATAAAGTGCTTATCTAAATGTGCTCTTCAACTGGCATATCCAAAAGAGCAAAATCAACAAAGGCTGGTATGGATGTGGAGAGAAAGGGACTCTCATCCATTGTTGGTGGGAATGTCTACTAACACAGCCTTTTAGGAAATCAATATGGATATTCCTCCAAAGACTAGAAATTGAGCTCCCGTTTGACCCAGCCAAACCACTCCTGGGAATATACCCTGGGAAGCCAAAAACACACAACAGAAACACCATCTGCAGTTTTATTTTCATAGCAGCACTATTTACAATAGCCAGAATCTGGGAAAAAAACAGAGTGCCTGAGAACTGATGACCGGATAAAGAAACTTTGGTGCATCTACACAATGGAATACATGTTAGTAAAAATGAAGTTATGAAATTTACCTGTAAATGGATGGACATGGAGAGGATTATGCTGAGTGAAATTAGCCAGAAGGAAAATAACAGATGTAGAATGACTGCGTTTATTTGCATGATATAATATATACAGAAATATATTGTATATATATTGTATTCTTTCTCTCACTTGAGTGAGGCATGATGTGAGAGAAGGAATTCGGAGTTCTGACCTCCATCGCTATTCCAGAATCAGGGATGCTGTCTCGTTTGCCAAGGCATTGAAAATCAGATGGGCTGGACATGTAATGCGATTTGGAGACAACCTCTGGACTAGAGCTGTTACCAACTGGATCCCACGGGACGTCAAAAGATCACTTGGCCGCCCACCTACAAGATGGTCAGACTTCCTTGTCAAGAGCCTGAAGGAACGGTTTGAGGCTCTTCATATTCCTGAATCAACCAGATGCCATTGGGCTACATTGGCACGTGATAGGGTCCAATGGAAATGTTACTGCGGCACCCTGGAGAAAGCAAGATGAATAACGGGATTCAAGTGATCAAGGATATATACTGTATATATACTGTATATATATACTGTGTATACAGTATGTATACATACATGTATATATACTGTATATACAGGTATATACATACTCGTAGTGTATATACTGTATATATGTATATATACTTTGTATATAGTATATATACTGTATATATTCATTATATACATCATATACTGTATATATACTATATGCTGTATATATACAGTATATATACTGTACATATATAGTATATACATATATGTTGTAGGTGTACTGCATATATACTGTATATACTGTATATAGTATATAGTATATATACATATATGTTATATGCTGTATTTATATATACAGTATGAAACCAATATCCAAGGTCTGGTAAAATATGGATCAGGGAGATCTTATCAAAGGTGGAATCTATCACAAACAGGTGGGAGTTAGAGGTTAGGTAAGATGGAGAAGGGAACAGTGTGCTAATAATTGTCAAAAGTGATAATACCAGCCTAGAACTGAGCACTGAACATAGACAAAAAGATATGCATATAACCTCTAAATTTGTAATCCACAGTGTGCAAGAGAAGGAAGAGAGAGAAAGAAAGAAAAGAGATAAAGGACCTGCCATACAGGCAGGCTACAGGACAGGGGAGGAACTGAAGACATGGTGGTGGGAAATGGGCACTGGTGGACGGATGGGTGCTGGAACACTGTAAGACTGAAACCCAAACATGAACTTCTTCGTAATTGTATATCTACGGTGTTATAAGAAAATATAAAAAATTAAAAATAATAATAATAATAAATAAATGTGCTCTTTAGTTTAAATTGTGCAACTGCTTTTACTGTACTGATTACTAGCCAGAACAACTGCCCGAACAGGTGGGTGTTTGGCTGCCTGCTACCACCACCTATTGGTTCTGGGAGGAAGTGAGAATAAGCAGCATATTTTTTCTTTTTGGGTCTCACCTGGCAATGCTCAGGGATTACTCCTGGTTTTGCACTCAGGGATTACTCCTGGCAGTGGTCAGGGGTACCATATGGGATGCCCTGGATTGACTCCAGGTCAGCTATGTGCAAAGCAATCGCTCTAGTCCAACAGCAGCATTTCTGAGACTGTTTCCACCAAAATTTCCAAGGGTTTGTGGGGATCAGAGGATGATCTTGTAAGAAATCAATGTGTGGAAGACTTGATCCCTGATAAAAGTTTCAATATTTCTCGCTTTGACCTCCTGATCCCTCATAAAGTTTGGTTTAAGGAACATACTCATGGTAATCAGATTTCATGCAAAAGTAGAAAGACAGAGGTGACCCCAGGAGAGAAAGTAAGTTTAGACAAGTGACCTATCCAATTCTGATATACGTTTCCAAGCCCTGTTCCTGAGAAACTTGCATCAGCAGAATTCAAAAAGCCATCTATTAGATTACCTGCTTTGCCAGGATCAAAATAGAGCTCCTTAGCAGAGCAAAACCAGTTCTTTTATTCATGTTGCATGGCATAAAGACAGCCACTAAAAGCAAAATTTCACTGATAAATACCAAGCTATCCAAAAAAAATTTTTTTTAAAAGCAGGTGCTTCCCAAAGAAGAATGTAGACTGTGTCCCAATCCATTAAAAAACTAAAGAATTTGCACTGATATTCTCTGACTATGAATTTAGGCTTCTGCTGCCAACCCCAACAAAATCTCACCAGAATAAACTGTAAGGAATTAAGTTCTTCTTGATGCCTTTGTCAGAACCAAGGAACTAAAAATGGGTCTTTTCTAATTAAAAGTCTGATGGTTGCTTCTGCCCCCAGGAAAAATATAGCCCAGTTTTTCATAATTTTGAGAAACTTCAGTGTTGACCATTTGCCACAAGTTAATTTTCAATGAAATGGGGTAGACAAATTCTCTCTAGTTATCTATTGTTGTATAACAAACCATTACAAAATGTAGTGGCTTAAAACAATGGTTTTTATTAAATTAAACTAAATCATTGAATTTCAAGAACAAGTATTACTTTTCACTGTTTTGAGAGTTAACTGGTTGATTTTTCTGTACCACTTCAGCTGGTGCCCACTTCCTGTATTCAACTGGGAAGGACTGGTAGACTCCACTGACCAGTTTAGAACCCCAGAAGTCTATGCTGTCTCTAATTCTTCTGTTGTCTAATAGTCCAGAGCCTCTTTCAATAACTTCCCTATTCACTAGAACATCGGGGCAGTTTTTTTATCACTGTGAATTACAAAGTTATTCATAATTGAGCTTCAGGCACACAATGTTCCAACACCATTTTCTTTACCAGTGTCCACTTCCCTCCACCAATGTTCCCAGTTTCCCTCCTCTCTCCCATCTCCAAGACCTAGACTTTTCTGGCAACTTGGCAACCAAGCTACAAAAGGGCTAGGTTATAGCAGAACTAAGAGGTCTCTTAATAGTTAGCCGTGGCACTGACACTTTAATTTCATGACACTGATAAGAATAACTGTTCATAAATCCCATAAAATAGACTCCACCAATCAGCGGAAGGAATCACTATGGAGCAGGAAGTGATCATATGTGTCATCTTTCAATAAAACCTATCACACAGATCATAACAGAAAAGGGTTTTTGTTGGATTGTTTGTTTATTGAATCACCATGACATAACAGTTACAAAGGACTCACAAGCTTTATTCTTTATAGGAATTTTCTTGTAGTCTTTAGGGTCTTCTAAATATATTATCATATCATCCACATAGTGAGAGTTTGTCTTCTTTGATTCTGATCTGGATGATTTTAACATCTCTTTTTCTGTCTAACTGCTTGAGAAGTACTTACAATATTACATTGAATAGTAGTGGTGAGAGTGAGCAGTCTTGTCTTTTCCTGATCTTACAGGAGATGCTTTCAGTAGTTTTACCATACACTATGATGTCTGCTTGGGGATGTGCGAAATGGATTTAATTGTGTTGAAGAAGGTTTTTTCAATAACCATTTTATTAAGAGACTTTTTTATCATGAATAGGTGTTGGATCTTGTCAAATTTATCTATTGATATGATTGTGTGAACTTTATTTTTTCTTATGTATATTTTCCTGTGTATATTAAACCCATTATGTTCCTGAGATGAATCATACTTAATCATGGTGTAAAATCTTTTTGATATATTTTATTCACTTTTCTAATGCTTTGTTGAGAATCTCTGCACTATCAGTTGTTGTTGTGTTGTTGTTATTGTTTAAGAACTCGGGGGCTGAAGTGATAGCACAGAGGGTATGGCATTTGCCTTGCATGTGACTGACCTGGGTTCGATTCTCTGGCATTCCATATGGTCCCCCAAGCACCACCAGGAATAATTCCTGAGCGAAGAGCCAGGAGTAATTCCTGAGCACCACCAGGTATGACAAACAAAAAACTCACAAGTAAATCTCTCAGGGTCTAGGATTTTGTTTGGGGAAAGATTTGATTACCATTTTAATTTCCTTGATTGTGATTGACCTATTCAGGTACTTTGTTTCATCTTGATTCAGATTTGGGAGCTTACAAGGATGCAAATATTTATCCTTTTTATATCAGGCACTGGTAGAACTTTACAAGAAGAAAACAGCCAACCCCATCAAAAATGGGGAGAAGAAATGAACAGAAACTTCGACAAAGAAGTTCAAACAGCCAAAAGACATATGAAAAAAATGCTCATCATCGAGGGCCGGGGCGATAGCCCAGTGGGTAGGGGCGTTTGCCTTGCACACGGCCGGCCCATGCCGGCCAGGGTTCGATCCCGGCATCCCATATGGTCCCCGAGCACCGCCAGGAGTAATTCCTGAGTGCAGAGCCAGGAGAAACCCCTGAGCATTGCCGGGTGTGACCCAATAAAGCAAAAAAAAAAAATGCTCATCATCATTAGTCATCAGAGAGATGCAAATCGAAACAACAATGAGATATCATCTCACACCACAGAGACTGGCACATATCCAAAAGAGCAAGAACAACAAGTGCTGGCGTGGATGTGGAGAAAAGGGGACTCTCATTCACTGTTGGTGGGAATGTTGACTGGTACAGCCTTTTTGGAAAACAATATGTACATTCCTCCAAAGACTAGAAATTGAGCTCCCTTTTGATCCAGCCGTACCACTCCTGGGAATATACCCTGGGAAGTCAAAAACACACAACAGAAACACCATCCCCTACTTTTATGTTCATAGCAACATTATTCACAATAGCCAGAATCCGGAAACAACCAAAGTGCCCGAGAACTGATGACTGGATAAAGAAACTTTGGTACATCTACACAATGGAATACTATGCAGCTGTTAGGAAAAATGAAGTTATGAAATTTGCCTATAAATGGATGGATATGAAGAGGATCATGTTGAGTGAAATTAGCCGGAAGGAGAGAGACAAATATAGAATGACTGCATTTATTTGCATGGCATATATATGTATATGCATACATATACATATATATACATATTATGATACCAACATCCAAGGTCAAGCAAAACATGGATCAGGAGGTTTGTCAAAGGTGGAAATTACTACAAACATGTGGGAGCAGAGGTTAGGTAAGACAGAGAAGGGAACAGTGTACCAATAATTGTAGAAAGTGCTATTACCACATAGAACTTAGCATTAAATACAGGCAAAAAAGATAACATAATAACCTCTAAGTATATGTATTACAATCCACAATATGTAAGAGAAGGAATAGAGAAAGAGAGATACAGAGAGAGAAAGAGAGAAAAAAGAGAAAGAACCTGCCATAGAGGCAGGCTAGGGGAGGAGGGGAGGGAATTGGGGACATTGGTGGTGGGAAATGGGCACTGGTGGAGGTATGGGTGCTGGAACACTGTATGGCTGAAACCCAAACATGAACATTTTTGTAATTGTTTACCTCATGGTGGTATAATAAAATATATTAAAAAAATTATCCTCTCATTTTAGGCTCTCCAGTTTCAGGCCATAAAGATTTACAAAGCAATCCTTAATTATCCTTTAAACTTTGTAGTGTCTATTGTCATCTCTCTGCTTTTATTTATGATTTTGTAAAGCAAGGGTCTTCCCCTTTTTGTGTGAGTCTTGCTAATGACTAGTCTGTTCTTATTTCTTCAAAGAATCAATTCTTGATTTCAATGACCTTTTGAAATGTTTGGTGGGTATTTTGTTGTTTTGTTTCCATTTCACTAGTTTTTGCTCTAGGTTTTATTATTTCCTTCCTTCTAGTTGCTCTGGGGTCCCTTTTTGTGTATTTTTTAGCTGCTGTAGCTGTATAATTAGTTATTAAAGTGGGCACTTTCTTGGTACCCAATGAGCACTTGCATTGCTAGATCTTTCTTTTCAACAACTCTTGTTGTGCCCTATATACACCAGTAGTTGTACCTTAATTCTTGTTTGTTTCCAGGAATCTGATATCTTCTCTGATTTCTTCTTTGACTCATTGGCTGCAGTAAATGGTGGTTTCATTTCAAGATATTTTATTTTTTTGTCATTTCTGTTTGTTATTATCTTCCATTTCCAGAATAGGGATGATCTGAAAGGATAATTGATATATTTCTATTTTCTTGACTTTATGAAGGTATACCTTTTCTAGACCTTTTACAACTCATTGTGTGGTCTATTTTGGAAAAATATCCAACGCACACAGAAGTATGTGTGCCCAACGTTTTGTGAATGAGGAGCTTTGTATATGTCTGCTAAGCTCATTTCATCCATTTCTTCCTTCATAGCCCATGTTTCCTAGTTGAGTTTTAGTTTAGTTGGTCTACCCAGACATTATGAAATGGTGTGTTGAAGTCTCCAAAAGCTATTGTGTTGCAGTCAATATCTTCTTTTAGGTCTTTTGGAAGTGCATAAATGTTTAGTAGTGTGAGTTCTTGATCATTAAGTAAAGTGGCAGGCTACAAAATCAATGTGCATAAATGCATGACTTTCAATATGCAAATAATTAAATAGAAGAGAAAAAAACTTTTAATTTTTATTATACCACCATGATATATACAATTACAAAAAATGTTGATAAACAGGTTGCAGTCATACAATATTCCAGCATTCATCCCTCCACTAGTGCACATTTCCCACCACCAATATCTCCTAATTCCCTCCTACTTCCCCCCAGTCTGTCTTTATGGCAGGCACTTTACTGCTACTGCTGCTGCTACTGCTGCTGCTTCCGCTGCTGCTGCTGCTTCTTCTTCCCTCTTCCTCTTTGTCCTCTTCTTCCTCTTCCTCTTCTTCCTCTTCCTCTTCTTTCTCTTCTTTCTCTTATTCCTCATCTTTCTCATCTTCCTCTTCTTCATGTATATCTCTCTTTCTCTCTGTCTCCCTCTTTCCCTTCTCTTACACACTGTGGCTTGCAAACATACATTTGGGAGTTACCATGTATATATCTTTGCCTACATTCAATGCTCAGTTCTAGACTGGTATTGCCATTTCCAACAATTATTATGACACTGTTCCCTTTTCTGTCTTACCTTATCTCTGACTTCCACACACTTTCAGTAGATTCCACCCACTGACAAGTCCTCCTGACCCATGTCTTGCCTGGCCTTGGATATTGGTATCATGCTTTTTTTATATCCCACAAATGAATGCAGTCATTCTTTATCTGTCCTTTTTCCTCTGGCTAATTTCACTCAACATGATCGTCTCTATATAGGTCCATCGATTTATAGGCAAATTTAATAACTTTGGTTTTTCCTAAAGGTTGCATAGTATTCCATTATGTAGAGCGCACCATAGTTTATCCAGTCGTCTGTTCTCTAGCTCTCAGGTTGTTTCCATGTTGTGGGTATTATGAATAAATAGTGCTGATATGAATATAGAAGTGTGGATGGTGTTTCTGCTGTGTGTTTTTGGGCCCCCAGGCTATATCCCTGGAGTGGTATGGCTGGGTCAAATGGGAGCTCAATTTATAGTTTTTGGAGGAATATCCATATTGTAAAGAAAACTTTTTAAAATTCCATTCACAATTATGCCTCAGAAAATCCAGTACCTTGGAATCATCTTAACAAAAGAGGTGAAAGATATAAAAAAACCTACAAACAGCTACTAAAAAGAAATAAAAATAATATATGAGAAAGTGGAAATATATCCCTGTTCATGGATTGCAATGATTAATATTATCAAAATAACAGTCTTGCACAGGGGCACAGGGCAAGACTGTTATTTTGATAATATTAATCATTGCAATGTGCCCAGCCGTTCATGAGGCAGTCGGGAGGCATGGTGGGTTCCAGCCTTGGCCCACCACCCCGGCAGAACCTCACAACAAGCCAGACGACCCCCACCCACTCCATGGGCGCCGCCATTTTCCACATTGGACTTCCCTCTCTTCAGAACTCCACCCAGCCGACCAGCCCATCACAGCCCGGATCATCGACACCCACCCTGGAGCAGTTACTTCCTCAATCCGTCCCAGGTATTCTGGTCCAGAGACTCTCAGCCATGGGGCAGAGCGGTTCCTTGCTCTCCCTGTGCACAGCCGTTCATGAGGCAGTCGGGAGGCATGGTGGGTTCCAGCCTTGGCCCACCACCCCGGCAGAACCTCACAACAAGCCAGACGACCCCCACCCACTCCATGGGCGCCGCCATTTTCCACATTGGACTTCCCTCTCTTCAGAACTCCAGCCAGCCGACCAGCCCATCACAGCCCGGATCATCGACACCCACCCTGGAGCAGTTACTTCCTCAATCCGGCCCAGGTATTCTGGTCCAGAGACTCTCAGCCATGGGGCAGAGTGGTTCCTTGCTCTCCCTGTGCCCAGCCGTTCATGAGGCAGTCGGGAGGCATGGTGGGTTCCAGCCTTGGCCCACCACCCCGGCAGAACCTCACAACAAGCCAGGCGACCCCCCCACCCACTCCATGGGTGCCGCCATTTTCCACATTGGACTTCCCTCTCTTCAGAACTCCACCCAGCCGATCAGCCCATCACAGCCCGGCTCGCGCGCGCAAGCAGCAGCGCGGTTCATCAATAAAGGCTTTATTTGGAGGTGTTTATAGAGTATGCCTCCCGTACGGCAAGCCTAGCAAGCTGCTCGTGTTGTATTTGATATGCAAATGCCAGTAACAATTATATTAGATCATTCTCATGACCTAATATAATGGTTTGAGGCTCTTTATGTTCCTGTACCAAGCCGATGCCCTTGGCTCTACAGCATGTGAGAGGACATATTGAGATATTACTGGTGCCCGCTCTAGCAAATAGATGATTAACGGGAAGATCGTGATCGTGAACAGTCTTGCAGAAAGCATTATACAGGTTCAATGCATTCCCATAATAAATACCCATGCCATCATTTAAAGACAAGGATCAAATTCTGATGAATTTTATACAGAATAATAAAACACCCCAAACCACTGAAGCAATCTTAGTTAAAAAATAAGATGGGGAGTCTTCTTTGTCTCAAACTTAAAACTATATTATAAAGCTATAATAATCAGTATAGTGTGGTATTAGAATGATGATAGACTCTCAGCTTATGGAATATAATAGAGAGTTTGAAGACAGAGACACGTATATGGATAGTGAATTTTATACAAAGAAGGGAAAAGTATGGGGCCAGAGTGATAGCACAGTAAATAGGGTGTTAGCCTTGCATTGGCCAACCCCAGTTAGATCCCCAGCATCCCAAATGGTACCCTGAGCTCTGCCAGGAGTTCCTGAGTGTAGATCCAGGAGCAACTCCTGAGGTGTGGCTTCAAAATTGCCGGTGTGGCCCTAAAGGCAAAAAAAGGGGAGTATAAAGTAGAGCAAGGAAATTCCTATAATAAATAGCAATTGGGAAAACTGATTAGTCATGAGCAAAAATTTGAACTGAGACCCCTTCTAACTATATATACAAAAGTCAAATCAAAATTAATTAAATACTTAAATTTATACCTAAATCCATAAATTATAGAGAGAAAAACATAGGTTGATCCCTTAAATGATAATGAATCTAGAGTCATCTTCAATAATTTAAGGTTATTGGCAAGCAAACAAAAGCAAAGAAACAAATGGGACTCCAAATTAAGAAACTTGTCCACTATAAAAGAAATAATCACCAGAATAAAAAAAGAAGAAAATATTTACCTACCACTCATCTAACAAAAGGTTAATATCCAAGATATATAAATCACTCAGAAATTTACAAGTAAAAAGGAAACAAGCTCAGGGCGGATTGATAGCACAGCAGGTAGGGCGTTTGCCTTGCAAGTGGCAGACCCAGGTTCGATCCCCAGCATTCCATTAGTCGCTCAGGAGTAATTCCTGAGTGAGGAGCCAGGATTATACCCTGAGCATCGCTGGGTGTGACCCAAAAAGGAAAATAAAAGCTTTGGTACATCTACACAATGGAATACTATGCAGCTGTTAGGAAAAATGAAGTTATAAAATTTGCCTACAAATGGATGGACATGGAGAAGATTATGTTGAGCGAAATTAGCCAGAAGGAGAGAGACAGATACAGAATGACTGCATTTATCTGCATAACATAAATATATAGGTACATATTATGATACCAATATCCAAGGTCAAGTAAAACATGTATCAGGAGGTCCTGTCAAAGGTGGAAATTATCACAAACGTGTGGGATTCAGAGGCTAGGTATGACAGAAAATGGAACAGTGTGCTAACAATTGTTGAGGGTACTAATGCCAACCTAGAACTGAGCATTAAATAGAGGCAAAAAGATAAAAAAAAGGAAAATAAAGGAAGCGAGCCTTAAAAAATGGGGGAAGAGATGTACAGAAACTTCCTCAAAGATGACATGCATCTGGTCAAAGAGTATATGAAAACAATTGCTCTTTATTATTTATCATCAGGGAAATAAAAATCAAAACACCAATGATATATCATCTTACACCAGTGAAACTGGCCCACATCACAAACAACAAAATCAACCAGTGTTGGCAGGAATGTGGGGGAAAAGATCACTATCACTATCTTCCCGTTAATCATCTATTTGCTAGAGCGAGCACCAGTAATATCTCCATATGCCCTGTCTCATGCTAGTAGAACCCAAAGGCATCTGCTTGCTCCAGGAACATAAAGAGCCTCAAACAATTATATTAGGTCACGAAATTACCAAATATAAAAGTTACTGGTAATTGGCATATCAAATACAACACGAGCAGCTTGCCAGGCTTGCCATGCGGGTGGCACACTGTTGTAGTCACCTTTAAATAAAGCATTTATTGATGAACCACATTTATTGCTGGTGGGATTGTAAATTGGCCTAGTCTTTTTGGAAAATAACATGGACACCTCAAAAAGTTAAGGTTCACTTTTTGGCATCTGCCCTAAGATGTCCAATCACTTCACTCAGAAAAGACATTTGAACTATGATGCAGTATTATTCACAATAGCCAAAATCGGGAAACAACACAAATGTCCAAAAACACATGATTAGATAAAGAAACAGTGGTACATATACACAATGGAATAATACTCAGCTCTAAGAAAATACGATATCAGGGACTGGAGCAATACTACAGTGGGTACAGCACTTGCCTTAGATGTAACCATCCCATGTTCATTCCCTGGCTCGTCATATGATCCCCCATACACAGCACCTCCATAAGTAATTCCTGAATGCAGAGCTAGGAGTAATCTTTGAGTACTGCTGGGTATGACCCAGAAGAAAACAAAGGAAAACATGAAATTTGCCTGTACATGGAAGAAACTTGAAGGTAGCATGCTGAGTGAAATCAGTCAGGAGAGAGACTCTCTCAAGTGTATTGAAAGAATAAGGAATAAGAGAATAGTAGTTTGTCTCAAATCCCGCCCCCAACAGAGATCAGTAGGGGCCAGCCCTCCACCCACCCTGGGTATTGATGCTCTCTACCCAGGATAAGGTAAAAAAAGGAAGATGGCTGCAAAATGTGGGCAGGGCCAGGAAGTTGACCTGGTGTGCTTGCAAGAGGTGCCAGGCCTGAATGGGCTCATGGTGAGTATGCCCCGCCTGGATGGACAGGTCAAGGAAGATGACCCTGTGTACATGCGGGACGTTCCCTGCCTACTTGCTCATGTGACCACACACCCATAGGCTATGGAGAAATATACCTTAAGTGGATAGGCTAGAGATAAGATATTACAAACTGTCGGGAACGCCGCCAGGGTCCCAGACAGTGCCCGGAAGTGAATTCCCTTCTACCTCCTAAGCCAGCAAGGAATGGATGAAGACTCAGGAATCCGATGCAGTTTTAAAAGACTTTACTTATCACAGGTTCAGGATACAAATCAGCAATAAGAAAAAACCCTGTGCTTACGATTCCTGGCTAGAACCCTAGCCACATGTAGGCCAAAATGGCGGCCACCACGTGTAAAGGCCCTGTAAAGAGGAGACAAAGACAAGACTCCCAAGAAGGGTGCAAGCTCACAAAGAGAGAACCCAAAAAGAGAGTGCGAGAGAGGGAAGCAGGCTAGTTTTATACCCCTACAACTCAGACCTCCCTCCCACTATTATGGAAAGCAGGGAGGGTCAAATGCCCTCAGGTAATTTCTCCCAGCACCTCACCTAGGCCCTTTTATATGCTAATGTCTTGAGCCAAAATCTGCCTGGAAAAGCCTTTATAGGGTAGAGAAGGGGGTTTCCGAGATGGCTTGTCTCTGTACCAAAGTCTAATACTAGTACCAGTTAAATATTTCTCCAAGCCTTCACAAGTCTCGTCTACTTCACGGTAGTTTTGTATTTTAGTTGCCTTTGAATTATCAGGGGAGCCATGCTTGTTTGCTTGGAGGCAAACAGCATTTCTCTCTGGTCTAATTATTTAGGGATCCAAGGTGGCCAGGCAAATATGCTGGTAAGATCTAGCTAGTCCCACGATGATTGTGGTAGCATGAGAGAATATTTATACCAGCTAGTACAGAATACATGGTCAGATAAACTGCCACATTTAGACTACCCCCTTATCTATGAAGTGATTTGCAGGCGGCAATTCAGAGCAGATGCAGAGGCTCTTAGAGGAGTCCTGCAACAACAAACTAATTGGCTGTGTACTGGGTGGGCCCTGTTGTAATTGACAGAAGAAGCCTTCATAAGGGGCCTTTTTAAAAGGTTCAATGTCCATCCTGCTTGTTCAGACCTGTGAGTCCATGTGGGAGCTGGACCCTGGCTAGCCAGCACAATAAACTCTGCTTTGTTCTTTGCATTCCTATGTGACTTTCTGTCTCTCGAAGGGGATAAGAATCCTGGACACTAACAGTATAATCTAAAAACTTTTAGTAAGAGATTGACAAATGGCAAAAATCAGTAGAATCTAAGAGTTGGTCTACAGAACAGTTTCCCAAGTCAGTAAGATGTCACAGTGGGAGTGAGGTATTGGGATGGGGGGGTGGGGGGGTGTGTGGGGACTCTGAGTCAATGGCAGAAAGAAATAGGTACTCTGACAGCGAATGTGGTGTTGGAATGTTGTGTGTATAGAACCCTACCATTGACATGGGTGTGATGTTGGAACGTTGTGTGTATGAACCCTACTGTTGATGGTATTGTAAAATTGTGAATTACACTGACAAAAATAAAATTCAGATATATGAAAAACAAACCCTCCCCAACCTAAAAGCATACTTGCCCACACAAGAGGAAACCCTGGGACCTGATCCTGTAGTCAACTCACTGGCCCTGATTTTTTTTTTTTGCATTTTGGTCACACCGGCGATGCTCAGGGACCTCTCCTGGCTCTGCACTCAGGAATTATGCCTGGTGGTGCTCGGGGGGACCATATGGGATGCCGGGGATCGAACCTGGGCCGGCACAGGCCGGCCGCGTGCAAGGCAAAGGCCCTACCCGTTGGACTATCGCTCCTGCCCCACTGGCTCTGATTTGTGTCACAAACATCTGACCCCCAAACACGATATGCTAATGCAGCTATGTGAAGAAATTATTTCATGTATATGTTATGTTGAAAGATAAGTGGGGAGGGACATTCCTATGTCACAGACTACACTGACTTAAATCAGTTAATTGAAGTAGGAAACTAGTTGTCAGTGAAGGCATACCCCAACCAGCATTGCACAATAAGAAAATTAATCTGAAGAACAGAAGTAGTAGATTGGTAGCTGCCTAGAATTAACATAGCTATTATTAGCACTAATCTAGTATTAACTAAACTAACTGAAAGAGATCTGTTCTCAAGTAACTGGAAATATAAAAATTCACCATTAATACCCATAAAACTCGAAGAACAATGGGAAAACTAAAGTACTCAGCTGCAGTCACAAATGAATTAGAAACTCAGGCAAGTTCCCAAGCCCACCAAAATGCTTGAGCCTGGTTGCCAAGAACCTAAAATCAACACTCACTGCACGGGCAACACAGATTAAGCAAGGACTTACTAGTGAAATTAAGCAATCACTAGATGAGAAATTCAACCAACTCAAAGAACTTTTTCAGAAAATGAGAAATATACAAATGGTAATGAAGGAGCTAAAGAACACATCAGCAAGACACAGTAACCAAATCTCACAGGGGGAGAAGTGTTGTAATGAACTTGAAGAAAAATACAGGACAGCATTGATTAAAAGGTCTAAAAAGGAAAAAGAGAAACAAAACAATGGGAAAAATGTAAGATTTTTTAAGGGGGCTTTCCAGTAGAAACCAGAAAGCCTACTAGACAAATTATATAAGAGATGTAACACTTCAAAATGTAAGATTCTTAAAGAACAAAGAAAGACAGGGAGAATAATCTCTAAATTATAAGAAAACCAGAAGGTGATGAATAGGAAAAGGGAGAATGAATGGTGGAAGAGTTAATAACTAAGAACTTCCCTACTCTGTAAGCTGTGGAGATTCAAGAGGCCATAAGAATACCAGATACTTTGTAAAATGGCCAAAGATATAGAAGAGTAGTCAGGGTGCTTGTCTTCTATGCAGCTGACCAAAATTCAATCCCTGGCACCCCAGATGGTCTCACAAACCCTCCACGAACTATCCTAAGTATAGTGCCAGAAGTAAGCCCTGAGCACGACTGGTTGTGACCCAACAATTAGAAATTAAGGTAATTGAGGAATAAAAGAGTTAAATTGTAGAACTGCAGTAGGTGGGCCTGGCTTAAGTCCCTGCTCTTTTTGTGCCTCACCCGCCCCCATTAGTAGTCGTTCTTCTTTCTAAGCAGAAACCAATGTCTCACTTGTATATTCAGAAAGAGGGAGAAAGGAGAGGAGAATTCATGCCTCTGATGGCACCAGGAACAGAATTAAATACTGTAGCTCTTTTTCCCACCCTTCTCAGCCCATAGTCAGTGAAAAAAGGCGTATATTTAGGCCATTTAGAGGGAATGTAGATCTGTATAAAATCAAGGAAGCATGTGGTTAGTGCCCCCTTGTGTGGGACTCCTGAGGTCTCCAAGAGTTCAAGAGTTTGGACCACCTAATTAATTTTATATGGGAAACACTCAATGTACTTTAGGAGCAGGAAGCAGAAGCATTACCTTTCACCTGGCCAGTGCATGTGGGTTCCTATGGGCTGGACCTTTGGAAATGGCAGAAATTACTCCCCCAGCATTCAAATACAGGGTGGTGCAAAATTACAGCCTTCTGGACACGCTCCAGCTCAGGAAATTGCTTTTTGTCTACTGGGGCTCCACATGTCTTTTTTTACTTTGCTGGCCTCTGGCCCAGCAGCCAGTGAGATGCGCATCTGCCAGGCATTGGACCCACTTGCTGACACCTGGCCTCATGTCAGTATTTCTCACTGGTCTGAGCAGACAGTTCTGTGAATTGGGAGGCAAACTACAGAAAAGAGCTGGAAATAAAGCCATAACTATGTCTGTACCATAGCAACACGAAAATCCTGACCACTCAATCAAAGGGTTAAGTGAACAACTGAGCTACCAGCCTTACCCTGCTTAAAGGAAATCTTTTCCTGGGCTTGGATCTGCCATCCAGCCTCAGTTCCTTGTGCAATAAAGTCCTTAGTCAAGAAGCAAATTGAGAGCAGATTTCATTCAGTTTGGAAGCTTTTAAAGGGGATTTAAAAGCTATTTTTTTTTATTAATCTGAACCTACTCATGAGGAAACAATCAGACCAATCCAAATTGAGGAACATTCTGAAAACAACTGGTGTGGACTTTTCAAAGCTGTCAGTGTCTTGGGGGGAAAAGTTTGAGAAATGCTCCTAGCATAGAGGAGACAGGGTGTGTACTTGAGTTCTTTCCTTGAGCAAACAAATAAGAAAACAACTTTGAAGAATATTAAAAAAGACAAATGGGTAAATTTATGTTCAGATAATAACATTGCAAAACTGCTAAATATTTTTTGAACTATAACACTTTGGTTATATAGGCAGATGCCTTTGGTTGTGGAAGACATATAGAGTATTTTGAGATAAATGATCTTAAGTATGAAATTACCAAAGGGTTCAAAACAACAATTCTTTGCTTGACAAAACTTTAGTTTGACAACTGTGCATTCCAGATTCTTTGCTTGACAAAACTTTAGTTTGACAACTGTGCTTTCAGGCCCATTTGTGAGTTTTCCTATAAAATCTAGTTCAAGGAAGACCAGTATAAATCGTAGAGAACTTCCCACATCATTATCTGATCACCCTCAGTATCTGATCATTATCGGATCACCCTCAGTATCTGTGCAGATTCCTCATCCTTCACTATCCCAGGTGATGCATGACCAACCTTGGACTGTATTCCTGTTCCCACCTCCAATGAGCAAATACATATGTACACTGTAGTCTAGAAAAGTGGCCCTTGGCAAGCATCTGCATGACCCCTTGTGAGCACCGGCAAGCACTACAAGCAGAATGCGCATGGTCATGTGTATATTCACAGTTAGAGGGGTGCAACCTCAGCAGGCTCTAAGACTAAACATGCAAGCACCACAACTGATATGCAGCTCCCAAGAGCACAAGTAGAATGTTTCAGTACTACTGCAGTCAGGTATGTATGTAAATACTTGTTATGTCAGCAACAGCAATGAAGAGAATGGGAAAATAAATGAGGAAAACTCAAATAATAAGATCACGATCACGATCTTCCCGTTAATCATCTATTTGCTAGAGCGGGCACCAGTAATATCTCAATATGTCCTGTCACATGCTGTAGAGCCAAGGGCATCGGCTTTGTACAGGAACATAAAGAGCCTCAAACCATTATATTAGGTCATGAGAATGATCTAATATAATTGTTACTGGCATTTGGCATATCAAATACAACACGAGCAGCTTGCTAGGCTTGCCGTGCGGGAGGCATACTCTAAAACACCTCCAAATAAAGCCTTTATTGATGAACCGGCGCAGCCACTTTGCGGCCGCGTGAGCCGTTCTGTGATGGGCTGGTCGGATGGGTGGAGTTCTGATGAGAGGGAAGTCCAATGTGGAAAATGGCGGCGCCCATGGAGTGGGTGGGGGGTCGTCTGGCTTGTTGTGAGGTTCTGCCGGGGTGGTGGGCCAAGGCTGGAACCCACCATGCCTCCCGACTGCCTCACGAACGGCTGGGCACAGGGAGAGCAAGGAACCGCTCTGCCCCATGTCTGAGAGTCTCTGGACCAGAATACCTGGGCCGGATTGAGGAAGAAACTGCTCCAGGGTGGGTGTCGATGATCCGGGCTGTGATGGGCTGGTCGGCTGGGTGGAGTTCTGGGCGGATTGAGGAAGAAACTGCTCCAGGGTGGGTGTCGATGATGATGATCCGGGCTGTGATGGGCTGGTCGGCTGGGTGGAGTTCTGGGCGGATTGAGGAAGAAACTGCTCCAGGGTGGTTGTCGATGATCCGGGCTGTGATGGGCTGGTCGGCTGGGTGGAGTTCTGGGCCGGATTGAGGAAGAAACTGCTCCAGGGTGGGTGTCGATGATCTGGGCTGTGATGGGCTGGTCGGCTGGGTGGAGTTCTGATGAGAGGGAAGTCCAATGTGGAAAATGGCGGCGCCCATGGAGTGGGTGGGGGTCGTCTGGCTTGTTGTGAGGTTCTGCCGGGGTGGTGGGCCAAGGCTGGAACCCACCATGCCTCCCGACTGCCTCACGAACGGCTGGGCACAGGGAGAGCAAGGAACCGCTCTGCCCCATGTCTGAGAGTCTCTGGACCAGAATACCTGGGCCGGATTGAGGAAGAAACTGCTCCAGGGTGGGTGTCGGTGATCCGGGCTGTGATGGGCTGGTCGGCTGGGTGGAGTTCTGGGCCGGATTGAGGAAGAAACTGCTCCAGGGTGGGTGTCGATGATGATGATCCGGGCTGTGATGGGCTGGTCGGCTGGGTGGAGTTCTGGGCCGGATTGAGGAAGAAACTGCTCCAGGGTGGTTGTCGATGATCCGGGCTGTGATGGGCTGGTCGGCTGGGTGGAGTTCTGGGCCGGATTGAGGAAGAAACTGCTCCAGGGTGGGTGTCGATGATCTGGGCTGTGATGGGCTGGTCGGCTGGGTGGAGTTCTGATGAGAGGAAGTCCAATGTGGAAAATGGCGGCGCCCATGGAGTGGGTGGGGGTCGTCTGGCTTGTTGTGAGGTTCTGCCGGGGTGGTGGGCCAAGGCTGGAACCCACCATGCCTCCCGACTGCCTCACGAGCGGCTGGGCACAGGGAGAGCAAGGAACCGCTCTGCCCCATGTCTGAGAGTCTCTGGACCAGCATACCTGGGCCGGATTGGGGAAGAAACTGCTCCAGGGTGGGTGTCGATGATCCGGGCTGTGATGGGCTGGTCGGCTGGGTGGAGTTCTGGGCGGATTGAGGAAGAAACTGCTCCAGGGTGGGTGTCGGTGATGATGATCCGGGCTGTGATGGGCTGGTCGGCTGGGTGGAGTTCTGGGCCGGATTGAGGAAGAAACTGCTCCAGGGTGGGTGTCGATGATCCGGGCTGTGATGGGCTGGTCGGCTGGGTGGAGTTCTGGGCGGATTGAGGAAGAAACTGCTCCAGGGTGGGTGTCGATGATCCGGGCTGTGATGGGCTGGTCGGCTGGGTGGAGTTCTGATGAGAGGGAAGTCCAATGTGGAAAATGGCGGCGCCCATGGAGTGGGTGGGGGTCGTCTGGCTTGTTGTGAGGTTCTGCCGGGGTGGTGGGCCAAGGCTGGAACCCACCATGCCTCCCGACTGCCTCCTCGAGCGGCTGGGCACAGGGAGAGCAAGGAACCGCTCTGCCCCATGTCTGAGAGTCTCTGGACCAGAATACCTGGGCGGATTGAGGGAAGAAACTGCTCCAGGGTGGGTGTCGATGATCCGGCAAAGAAAAATATTAAAAAAATAAAAATAATTCAGAGAATTTTCAGATTGGTGAATATATACCAAAAGATGGCATGAAAGCTCTGCTGTCCCCTGCTCTCCTCTCCGCATCTCTCCCATAGGTTGTATCTTTGTTTCCTTAATAATAAAATTCTAAAAGCCAGAAAAATAGACTGGAGGTTTAGGTGCTTATTTTGCACATAGCTAACCCTGGCTTGATCCCTGGAACCATATACCATCCCTCAAGCACTTCCAGGAGTGATCCCTGAGCACAGAATCAGAATTAAGCCCTGAGAAAACCAGGTGTGGCCCCAAACACGCAAAAATGAATCAGTAAGTGTAAATGAAGTGCCTTTCTGAGTTCTGTGAGTCATTTTATTAGTCAAACCTAAGGAACAGAGTCATATTAGAATCCCTGCATTACAAACAGTTGGTTAGAAGTACCAGTGGCCTGGTACTTTTATATTCAGAATCTGAAGTGGAGCTGGCCTGCAGTAGTGAATTTCACATGGTTGCTTCAAATTTCAACGTTTTAATCATTTCTACATTTCTCTTTGACTCTCAAATAGCTATTTCTTTTGGTTGATCATAACCATGATGCCTTAGAGTTCTTTTTGCCTTTTATATTCAGTAGACAATTTTCTATATTAAAGACTTTTTTTTTCTATCACAGCCCAGCTCATCAAGATCCACCCTGCAGCAGTCTTTTTTTAAATCCGGCCCAGGTATGCTGAACCAGAGACTCACAGACATGGGGCAGAGCTGCTACTTGCTCTCCCTGTGACCAGCCGCTCACGAGGTGCCCGGGAGGGATGGCGGGTTCTAGCCCTGGCCCGCTATCCCAGCAGAGCTCGCGAACAAGCCAGACGACCCCCCCCCCACTCCATGAGGGCCTCCATTTTCCACATCCGGACTTCCCTCTCATCAGAACTCCACCCAGCAGACCAGCCTATCACAGCCTGGCTTGTGTGGCTGCAAGTGGCCGCGTGGTTCATCAATAAATGCTGGATTTAGAGATGACTACAAGAGTATGCTACCCGCACAGCAGAGCCTGGCAAGCTACCCATGTCGTATTTGATATGCCAAATACCAGTAACAATTATAGACCTCATTCCCATGACCTGATGTAATGGTTTGAAGCTCTTTATGTTCTTGGTGCAAGCAGGTGCCCTTGGGCTCTACTAGTATGAGACAGGACATATGGAGATGTTACTGGTGCCCACTCAAGCAAATCGATGATGAACGGGAAGACAGTGTGATAGAGTGATACAGTGAAAGACTTTTTTATTAAAATAACTATATGTTTTTTGTCTCCTGATGGATTCAAACTAAGAAAAAAATCACTGTGTTAAGGATCAAACTGAAAGGAAAGCCCTTCCAACCACAATGGTCAACATAGTTCCAAAGGAATACTGGCTTTTCAAGATGATTCAGGCTTTGTACATATGCTAAAACAGACAAAAACAGGCATCTGTGCACTGATAGTTATCATGGGAAAGAATATCTCAACTCCAAGGATATGATTTTTGATATCAAGCCTCCCATAGCTGCCTCTGACATTCCATGGGACAGTGAGAGAGTGGGACAATGGAACTGTCTGTCCTCAATGTCAGCAGGGATGGTGGCTGCACTCATTAAACAGAGTCTAGTTGTCATGCAAGGAGAGCTCATGTTTCCAGGTATTGTGGTTATCTATCTTTCTCCTGAGCAGATTATTTTTATACTTCAAGACCCAACTGGAACCATGGTTAAAGAAAATCTAAGAAGACTACTATAAGACAAGACAAGTCCCTAGAACACATCAAACTTCTGCAGAAATATGGGACAATCCACCATTCCTAGAATCTCTCTGAATGCTAATTGGCTAAACATAGCAATTAGGAGACACAGGGTGACAGTATGAATCAGAAAAATTAAACTCATCACTCTGCTGCCTTCAAAAAACACAACTGAACAGTCAGAACAAACACATTACTCAAGGTCAAAAGCTAGTAAATAATTCTACAAGAAAACAGTCCTCTCAAAAAGCCAAGGTAGATATACTAGTATTATCGCACATGGACTTTAGACTGGAGAAAGTTATATGAGACAGTGAAGACCATTTCTTAATGATCAAGGCATCTAATACATAAGGAAGAACTCACACTCCTAAATGTGTATATATATACATATATATATAATACAGTTATTATATATATGTATATATAATAACTGTCTATGAGCAGTTATTTTAAGTTTTTTGCTGGTCTCTCATATATATATATATACCTAATATTACCTAATATATACCTATATTACTCTCTCATATATATATATATATATATATATATATATATATATATATATATACCTAATGAGAGACCAGCAAAAAACTTAAAATAACTGCTCATAGACATTTTTTGAATAAACAGACAAAGACCCCAGAAAGTCATATAAAATAATAACCCCCACAAATAACTAAAGAAATCCTTGGGAAGAAAAAGATGGGAGGCTCACCTTCCCCAACTTCAAACTGTACTACAAAGCAGCAGTAATTAAAACAGGATGGTATTGGATTCAAGCAAAACATTTGGAGTTCAAGAATGAAAATGTCTACAATGTTCTCCAATAACTTGATAAAACTTTTACAGAGAGAACACTTAAAGATATCAAAATGTTAACTTGGTGAACCTGCAAGTGAACAGTTATAAGGAGTCATTGTATTTATTCTAGCTCTCATCTCAGTGACTTTTTCAGACGAAAAAATAAAGGGGCCCACAAGTGAGAAAGAATATTCACTCAGTGCCCATATGATAAGGAGTTAATGTCCATGATATATCAAGCACTGATAGAACTTTACAAGAAGAAAACAGCCAACCCCATCAAAAAATAGGGAGAAGAAATGAACAGAAACTCCCAAAAAGAAGAAATTGGAATGGCCAAAAGGCATGTGAAATAGTGCTCTTCATCATTAATCATCAGGAAGAGACAAATCAAAACAACAATTAGATATCATATCACACCACAGATACTGGCACATATCCAAAAGGGCAAAAGCAACCAGTACTTGCATGGATGCAAGGGAGAAAGGGATTCTCATCCACTGTTGGAGGGAGTACCAACTGGTCCAGCCCTTTTGGAAAACAATATGGACATTCCTCCAAAACTTGATATTGAGCTCCCATTTGAGCCAGCAACACTACTCCTAGGAATATACCCTCAAGACACAAAAACACACAGCAGAAATGCTATCTACACTTCTATATTCATCGCAGCATTATTCATAATAGCCAAAATCTGGAAACAAGCTGAATGCCCAAGAACAGAAGATTGGATGAAGAAACTTCATCCATGGAAGCACAATGGAATACTATGCAGCTGTCAGAAAAAACGAAGTCATGAAATTTTCCTGCAAATGGACTGACATGGAGATTATCATGCTGAGTTAAATTAGTCAGAAGGAAAAGGACAGATATAGAATGACTTTATTAATTAATGGGATGTAAATAAATACAAATTATCTACTAATTATGGGAAATGGTAACTCCAGAGTAGAACTGAGCATTGAGTATACACAAAGAGATTTGCATGATAATCCCTAAATGTCTGTAGGGAATGCCACAATATGTAAGAGAGAAGGAGAGAGAGAGAGAGAGAGAGAGAGAGAGAGAGGGAAGGGAAAGGAGTACCTGCCATAGAGGCAGGCTGGGAGAAGGGTGAGGGAATTTGAGGACATTGGTGGTGGGAAACGGGCACTGGAAGAGGGATGGGTGCAGGAACAATGGATAACTGAAACCCAATCATGAACATCTTTGTAATTGTATATCTCATGGTGGTATAATAAAAAACTTTTAATATAAAGGGAAAGAACAAAATTTAATAATAAGGGTGAACATACTGAAAAACCAGTGGGTTATAGAAGAAATCAAAGAGGAATTCCAAAGATTCCTGGAAACAAATTAAAAGAGAAGACACAAACCTTCAGAACTTGTGGAACACAGCAAAAGTGTGTTAAAAAGAAAGTTCATAGCTCTGCAAGCAATCATCACGAAAAAAGAAAGGCCCACATAAATAACCTGACTTCACAACTCAAAATATTAGAAAAAGACCAACAAAAAGGAGCCCAACCCAGGCAGAAAGAAGGAAATAACAAAACTTAGAGAGGAAATCAATGAGCTGGAAACCCAAAAAACAATCCAAAGGATTAATGAAATCAAGAGTTTGTTCTTTAAAAAAATAAACAAGATCGGAAAAGCCACTTGCAAGACTTGTAAGGACAGGGGAAAAGAGTTTGTTCTTTAAAAAAATAAACAAGATCGGAAAAACCACTTGCAAGACTTGTAAGGACAGGGGAAAAGAGAACCCAAATAAATAGACTCAGAAATGAAAAGGGGGCAACAGAAACCACAGAAATCAAAAGATCATCAGAATATATGTGCATATTGTGATGCCAATATCCAAGATCAAGTGAAACATGACCTTGTATCAGGAGGTCATGTCAAGGGTGGAAATTGTCGCAAACGTCTGTGAGTCAGAGGCTGGGTAGGACAGAGAATGGATCAGTGTGCTGACAATTGTCGAGGGTACTAGTGCCTACCTAGAACTGAGCATTCAATACAGGCAAAAGGATACACATGACAACCCTTTAATGTATGTTCTGTAGTCCATAGTCTGGAGGGGAAGGAAGGGAGAGAGAGAGAGAAGGGAAGGAAATGGGGAACCTGCCATGGAGGCGGTCTGGGGAGGGGGAGAGAACCGGGTAATTGGTGGTGGGAGATGGGCACTGGTGGAGGGATGGGTGCTGGAACGATGTATGACCAAAACCCAGGTATGAACCTTTTAATTGTGTATCTTTGTGATTGTGTATCTCACGGTGGTATAATAAAATACTTAAAAAAAAAAGATCATCAGAGATTACTTTGAGAGCCTGTATGCCACGAAACATGAGAACCTAGAAGAAATGGATAAATTCTGAAGTCCTATAACCCTCCGGCAGCTGAAACAAGAAAACGTTCAACATCTGAATAAGAGTATCACCATCGAGGAAATTGAAACAGTAATTAAAAGTCTGCTCAAATACAAAATCCCAGGTCCAGATGAATTCACTACTGAATTCTTCCAAACCTTTAATGAGGACCTACTGCCAGTCCTTTTGAAACTATTCCAGGAACTAGAAGAAAGAGAAACACACTCAATAGCTTCTAGGAGGCACATATCACCCTGATGGTCAAAGAAAACAGAGACATCACAAAAAACTACAGACCAATCTCCCTGATGAACACAGATGCTTCAATAAAATGTCAGCAAACAGATCCAAAGACTCATCAAAAAGATTATACATCATGACCAAGTAGGATTTATCCCAAGAATGTAAGGATGGTTCAACATCCGTAAGTCAATCAACACAATGCATCATATCAAAAAGAGAAAAAACAAAACCATATGACCATATCAATAGACACAGAGAAAGCATTTTACAAGATACAGCACCCTAGGGGCCGGAGCGATAGCCCAGCGGGTAGGGCGTTTGCTTTGCAAGTGGCCGGCCCATGCCAGCCAGGGTTCGATTCCCAGAATCCTATATGGTCCCCTGAGCACCGCCAGGAGTAATTCCTGAGTGCAGAGACAGGAGTAACCCCTGAGCATTGCCGGGTGTGACCCAAAAAAGAAAAAAAAAAGATACAGCACCCGTTCATGATAAAAAACCCTCCAATGAATGGGAATTGAAGGAACCTTTCTCAATATAGTCAAAGCCATCTACTAACGGCCCACAGCAAGTATTGATGCAGATGGGCCTCACGGGTGGCTTATGTGAGGGCCGGAAGGGGAGAGAGATGGTCTCTTTCTCCCCAGCCGTCTCTACCGCCCAGGACCCACTGGGCAGGCTTAGGACTGGTAAAGTCTGCCATGAGCCCCTGCACAGCATGGGCCTGAGCCCCACCAGCCCCATGAGGTGGCCGTCAAGCCACACCTGATGTCCACTTGATCTCTAGGCACGGGAGCTGATCCCTACCACCCAAGGTTTCTCGGGGAGCCACGGACTCAGGCTGGAGTGATGAATTGCTCTTTGCAGGAAAGGAAAGCCAGTCCTAGGCCTTACCCAGGGTTGCGTCAGGGTTCTTGTCTTCCTCCCAGAAAAATAATTTTCAGGAGTCGACGAGCAGTGAAGTAAATCAGGTTTATTAAGGAAGTTTTAGGAAAGGGAAGGGGAGAGAGAAAGTAAGAGAGAGAGTAACGTGCTCAAGGGAGAATGCGGGATGCTCCAAAGATGGAGAGCAAGTAAGAGGGAGTACACATCTCAAGAGGGGAGATTCAGGCACCACATGTGCTAGGCCACATGGGCTCAGGCAGCATGTGTGCCCATGCAGCATGTGCACGGCTGTCCTTTGGTCAGGGAAGCTTTTATAGATTTATCCCCAAGTTACTCCCATATGGGCCTTCAACCTAGGTTGCTAGGGTTGTTGCCAAGGGGAGGAGACTTTGGGAGTGGTCTTCTTTGAAAATCTCCTTTTCTAGACCTCTGTTCCTGCTGGATCTTCTGTCCTGGAATGTAACCAGATTAGGGGCCTGGCTGAGACAGGTTGACCTGGATTCCTTAGGGTCTACTGAGGTCTTATCAAGTCTTGGTTCTGGTTTCCAAACAGGTGAATCTGGACAGCCTTAGTGAAAAACTTCATAGCCTTGGAGACCTCCTGTCTGCCTGCCTACATCAGTATCATTCTCAATGAGAAAAACTTAAAGCCTTCTCCATAAGATTGGGGACAAGTCAAGGTTGCCCACTCTCACCACTTCTATTCAATATAGTACTGGAAGTATTTGCCATAGCAATCAGAGAAGAAAAGGACATTAAGGACACTCAGATAGGCAAGAAAGAAATCAAGCTATCACTATTTGCAGATGACATGATATTATATCTAGAAAACTGAAAACTCTCTACCAAAAAGCTTCTAGATATACATATTATGATACCAATATCCAGAAGGCAAAATGTGGATCAGGAAGTCTTGCCAAAGGTGGAAACTACCACAAATGTGTGGAAGCAGAGGTTAGGTAAGACAGAGAAAGGAACAGTGTGCCAGTAATTGTCAAAAATCTATTACAATCCACAACATGTAAGAAAGGGAAGAGAGAAAGAGAGAGAGAAAGATAGAAAAGAGATGGAGAACCTGCCACGGAGGCAGGCTAGGGGAAGGGGAGGGTATTGGGGACATTGGTGGTGGAAATGGGCACTGGTGGGGGATGGGTGCTGGAACACTGTATGGCCAAAACCCAAACATGAACATTTTTGGAATTGTCTAAATATAAATAAATAAATAGATAGATAGATAAATAAATAAATAAATAAATAAAAACCTTTTAAAAGCTCCTAGAACAAATAGATACCTATAGTAGAGTGGCAGGGTACAAAATCAATACCCAAAATCAGTGGCTTTCCTATATACAAATAATGAAAGAGAACAAAGGGATATTTTAAAAACCGTTCCATTCACAATTGTGCCACAGAAAATCAAATACCTGGGAATCAGGTTAACTAAGAGTGTAAAGGACCTGTACAAGGAAAACTACAAATAAAGGAGGACTGAGGAAATAGAAACACATTCCCTGTTCGTGGATTGGGAGAATCAACATTGTCAAAATGGTAATACTCTCTAGAGCTTCATATCGATTCAATGCCATCCCTATAAGGATACCCATGCCATTTTTCAAAGAAATTGACCAAACACTCCTGAAATTTATATGGAATAATAAACCCCACAGAAAACTTGATCACTTGATCACTTGACATCCCATTATTCATTGATTTGTTCGAGCAGGCGCCAGTACCATTTCCTTTTGACCCTATCATGTTCCAGTGTAGTCCAATGGCATCTGCTTGCTCCAGGAATACGAAGTGCCTCAAACCATTCTTTCAGGGTCTTGACAAAGAAGTCTGACCATCTTTTTGGTGGGTGGCCACGTGATCTTTTGATGCCCTGAGGGATCCAGTTGGTAATGGCTATAGTCTAACAGTCATTTCCAAATCACATTACATGTCCAGCCCATCTGATTTTCGACGCCTTGGCAAATGACACAGCGTCCCTGACTTTGGATTGTCGATGGAGGTCAGAACTCCGAATTCTTTCTCTCACTTGACTGAGGTGTGATATTCTAAGCATAGCTCTTTCAATTCCTCTTTGGGAGACCCGAATAGCATTCTCATCCTGGTTTCATAGGGCCCAGGTCTATGAGGAATATGGTAATGCAGAGAGAACGGTGGAGTCAAAGAGATGTGCAAGGAGCCAGAGGTTCTTTGTCCTTTTAGCTATTTCTTCGATGCTCTTGAAGGCATTCCATGCCACTCTCTTCTTCCTGCACAGCTCAGGTACCAGGTCATTCGTCATGTTGAGTTCTGACCTAGGTACACATAACTGCTGCATTCAGAGATGTTTGTTCCATTGAGAGTGAATGGGGACTCTGGAACTAGTTCATTTTTTCATGAACATTGTTTTGTTGAGATTCAGCTGTAGACCTATCTTTCCACATTCTCGGTTGAAGTCAGTCAGCATTTGTGCCACTTGGCTCATGTTTGGTGTTACTAGAATGATGTCATCAGCGAAGCAGAGGTGGTGTAGTTGCCGACCATCTGTCTTCACTCCCATTCCTTCCCATTCTAATTGCTAAAGCAATCCTTGGGGAAAAGAAGATGGGAGGTAGCACCCTTCCCAACTTCAAACTGTACTACAAAGCAGTAGTAATTAAAACAGTGTTGTGTTGGAATAAAAACAGACCTGTGGACCTATGGAATAGAGTTGAATATCCAACACCCAGCCTCAAATACATGATCATTTAATTTTTGATAAAGAAGCAAAAAGTACAAAATAGAGCAACGGCAGCATCTTCAACAAGTGTTTCTGGGAAAACTGGGCAGCTACACGTAAAAACATGAATTTGGACCTCTGTCTAACACCATGCATGAAAATCAGATCAAAATGAATTAAAGATCTCAATATCAGACATGAATGCATAAAGTATATCAAAGAAAATATGGGAAGAACCCTCTACGACATTGAAACTAAAGGCATCTTCAAAGACGAAAACACCAGTAACAAAGCAATTGCAAGCAAAGATAAACATATAGGACTACATGAAACTAAAAAGTTTCTGTACCTCAAAAGAAACAGTGACCAAGATACAAAGACAGTCCACAGAATGGGAAAGAATATTCACTCAGTACCCATCTGATAAGGGGTTAATATCCAGGATATATCAGGTACTGGTAGAACTTTTCAAAAAGAAAACAAACAGCCAAACAACCCCATCAAAAATGGGAAGAAGAGATGAACATAAACTTCGACAAGGAAGAAATTCGAATGGCCAAAAGGCAAATGAAAAAATGCTCATCATCATTAATCATCAGAGAGATGCAAATCAAAACAACAATGAGATATCATCTCACATCAAAAGAGCAAGAACAACAATTGCTGGCATGGATGAGGGGAGAAGGGGACTCTAATCCATTGTTTGTGAGAATGTTGACTGGTACAGCCTTTTTGAAAACAATATGGACTTTCCTTTAAAGACTGGAAATTGAGTTCCCATTTCATCCTGCCATACCACTCCTGGGAATATACCCTGGAAGGCCAAACACACACAGAAACACCATCTATATTTATCACAGCACTATTCGTAATAGCCAGAATCTGGAAACAACCTCTGAGAATGTCTGAGAACTCATGTCTGGATAAAGAAGCTGTGATACATCTACACAATGTAATACTACGCACTGTTAGGGAAAACAAAGTTACAAAACTTGCCTATAAATGGATGGACATGGAGTGGATCATGCTGAGTGAAATTAGCCAGAGGGAAAAGGATCGATATAGAATGACTTCATTTATTTTTGGGATATAAAAAATTGCATGATACCAATATCCAAGGCCAGAGAAAATATGGACCAGGAGGTCTTGTCAGTGGGTGGGAACCTACTGCAAATGTGTGGGAGTCAGGAGGTGAGGTAATACAGAGAAAGGAACAGTGTACTAATAATTATTGTAAATAATAATACCAGCGTAGAACTGCAAATGAAAGTAGGCAAAAGGATATACATGATAACCTCTAACTGTATGTATTGCAAGTTGCAGTGTGTAAGAGGAGAGAGAGAGAGAGAGAGAGAGAGAGAGAGAGAGAAGTGAAAATTACCTGCCACATGAGTCTAAAATGGAGTAAGGGAAAGCCTCTTCAACAAGTGGTGCTGGGAAAACTGGGCAGCGACATGTAAAAAAATGAATTTGGACCTGTGTCTAACACCATGCACAAAAAAATCAGATCAAAATGGATTAAAGATCTCAATATCAGACTTGAATCCATAAAGTACATTGAAGAAAATATAGTAAAAAACCCTCCACGACATTGAAGCTAAAGGCATCTTCAAAGGTGAAACATCACTAACAAAGCAACTAGAAGAGAAGATAAACATATGGGACTACATGAAACTGAAAAGCTTCTGCACCTCAAAAGAAACAGTGACTAAGATACAAAAAGCAGTCCACAGAATGGGAAAGAATATTCACCCAATACCCATCTGATAAGGGGTTAATATCCAGGATATATCAGGCACTGGTAGAACTTTACAAGAAGAAAACAAACAACCCCATCAAAAAAATGGGGAGAGAAGAAATGAACAGAAACTTCAGCAAGGAAGAAATTGGAATGGCCAAAAAACATATGAAAAAATGCTCATCATCACTAATCATCAGAGAGATGCAAATCAAAACAACAATGAGATACCACTTTACACCACAGAGACTGGCACATATTCAAAAGAGCAAGAACAACAAGTGCTGGCGTGGATGTGGGGTAAAGGGGACACTCATCCATTGTTGGTGGGAATGCCGGCTGGTACAGCCTTTCTGGAAAACAATATGGACATTCCTCCAAAGACTAGAAATTGAACTCCCATTTGACCCAGCCATACCACTCCTGGGAATCTACTCTGGGAAACCAAAACTACGCAGCGGAAACACCATCCCTACTTTTATGTTCATAGCAGCATTATTCACAATAGCCAGAATCTGGAAGCAACCAGAGTGCCCAAAAATCGATGACTGGATAAAGAAGCTTTGGTACATCTACACAATGGAATACTATGCAGCTGTTAGGAAAAATGAAGTTATAAAATTTGCCTATAAATGGATGGACATGGAGAAGATTATGTTGAGCGAAATTAGCCAGAAGGAGAGAGAACAGATACAGAATGACTGCATTTATTTGCATGGCATAAATATATATGTACATATTATGATACCAATATCCAAGGTCAAGTGAAGCATATATCGGGAGGTCTTGTCAAAGGTGGAAATTATCACAAACGTGTGGGAGTCAGAGTTTAGGTAAGACAGAAAATGGAACAGGGTGCTAATAATAGTCGAGGGTACTAATGCCAACCTAGAACTGAGCATTAAATAGAGGCAAAAAGGATTCACATGACAACCTTTTTAATGTATGTTCTGTAATCCATAGTCTGGAAGGGAAGGAAAAGAGAAAGAGAGAGAAAGGGAAAGAAATAAAGAACCTGCCATGGAGCAGGGCTGGGGAAGGGGGAGGGAACCGGTGATGTTGTTGGTGGGAGATGGGCACTGGTGGAGGGACGGGTGCTGAAACACTGTATGACCAAAACCCAAACATGAACTTTTTAATTGTATATCTTTTTATTTGTATGGAGATGGGCACTGGTGGAGGGATGGGTGCTGAAACACTGTATGACCAAAACCCAAGCATGAACTTTTTAATTGTAAAAAAAAAAAAAAATAAAAAT